>JAOBYG010198305.1:0-10174 GCA_025403545.1 Epizoanthus stellaris
GCATTAATAGTATGATTACTCTCAGACGCAATAGAGATGACGAAGAAACACAAAAAGCTAATAAGGACCATTCACAATGCAATACAGACGATGAAGAAACGCATTAATAGTATGATTACTCACAGACGCCATAGAGATGACGAAGAAACACACTAAGCTAATAAGGATTATTCACAGCGCAATACGGACGATGGAGATTAATGCAGTAATAGTAGAATTATTCAGGGACGCAATAGAAATGATGAAGAGACATACGATCCGGCATCCATAAATGCAATAGGAAAGTTAACGAGACTCGAAGGAAGCTCTTGTACATGTACCTTATCCACCAATGAGAGTAGAAGCTGACTCTCGGCATCTTGTTGTTCCTGTACGTCACTCAACATTGCCATTGAAACATCGGTGTCATCCACTCCAGTTCCCCGAGTCTCTCTCATCTCAATCCTCCTGTTTTCAAACACAATTCCGACGGCTTCCTGCATGATGCCCCGATGGCGCTCTTTACTTGCAAGTCTTTCCTCTGAGGTGCTGTTTCGCCAGCTTTGCCGCTGCATTTTCAGCACCAGCAGCTGATTAGAACGTTCATCTGTAACAAAAGTAATGGAAAAACTTTCATGATATTCTAAAGTACTAAAAGCCGTAAACTTGCAAGAATTTCGGTTTGGAATCTCCGTTGCAAATATCAGTAAGTCACGTCTCAAAACCTTGCTTCCCAAACCTGCAGCATCATTTATAATTGGATTATGTAAAGAAGTTTTCAATTTCAAATTCTGTACTGACTCTTTTTTCGTCGCAATTTTGCTTCAATCACTACTACATAGTATTATGAAGTGCTAAACTATGGCTGATGGAAAATCCACAACACATAATTTGGTGTATCTGTCTTGCCTGTCTATCTGTGCAATTTATAATTAGGATTCAGAGAAAAAACATCAAGATAATGCAGATTTTGTAGTCAACTGGCACAATAACGACAAATTAATGTCACAAACCAAGACCGTGTTCACACTAGACTCTAAACATGTTTATACGAATCATGTTTGAAAAACATTTTGGTATTCAAATTGTCCAGACTGGCTCAAAACTTGAATTAGCTACTTGCTTTGGTTATATATCATTAATTAAATATTCTGTAAGCCTGTGAAAATGTAGCAACTCGTGACCAGAGAAAGTTCTTTATGCTAAACATGTTTGTGATAACAATGTTTCCTGTCTAGTCTGAACACGGCACAAGACAGTCAAGCAGCATCAGCATTTCAACCAGACAAATCGAGTCTGAAGTTTAGCACATAACACAGAACACTGTTATCTAACTGCTGACTTTTTTCTTTTGGTGATCATGTACCTGGAATAATAAACACTTTTAATTAACCGGCCCAAGGTCGAAAAGTGCATTTTTTCCTGAGATGTTCCATGTCTTTCAATGTAAAATTAAACCATGTATATTATAATAATAATAGTTCACTGGCAATTCTCTTTGTAGTATAACATTGAATTATTAGTTCTGTACATTTGAACTTTTTAAAAACATTGATGCTAAATGAGAAACATGTTAACGAATTTACTTACAATATCTTAAGGACAAAAATTAATTGTACTATGATATATAAAATTGTAAATAAATGTATGTGGTAAATAAACAAAATAAAATGAAATAAAAATAAAAAGGGAACTAAGCTAGAAATGCACGAGAGGCACTAGCATAATTATATAAACGAGTTTTGAAAGTGATTTGCTTTGTATCATTGAATCTTGAAGGATCTTTTATTCCTAGTGATGTGTTCCATGGGATGGTTAATTTCTGGTAGTAAGTGGGAGAGTCAATGGTTTATATCTGAAGTGATTGATTTGAACAATTTCTCACATAGGGTTTGGCATCTTCTGCACAAAGGTAGAGAGGGTACATGTATAAAATGCCATACTCTGAAAATAAAGAAATAATGATATTAAAAATAAAGCAATAAAACAAAAATATATTTTAAAAACGAACAAACCTGGAGAGAGTTTTCTGGCAGCACTCCGTGCTTGCCCACTGTCTCGACCCTGCAACATATACACCAACATCTCTCGCTCAGTGGCATGTTTCTTCTCTAGTGACTTGACAATATTTTCGTGCAGATCTACAAGCCCTGATTCATTCTCAATGAGCTTGAAGTCTTCACCAAACAAGTCCTTCTGCAGCTTGCGGCCTTTACGATAAACAAGTCTCTCCCTTGCAAGTTTCTCCTGCCTCTTTCGATCCTGCTGAGTACTGCAAAAGAACAATAACAAAAAAACTCCGTGGTTATATGGACAATGAATGGTCAATTTTTCATTTCTTGAAATGTGCAAGTACATACAAAGGCGGTGCTAAGCATTGTAATTTATGCAGGCCTCTTAAATGCTGTCAAACAGTCCCCACTAAACAAAAGATCGGAGCTCATCTCCAAATGCCATCATAAAAACAAATATTATGCAGTCAACCTCATGTTTACAAATCTGAATAAGTCATATAAGTCTGAATACTCTTTCAACACACTCTCCAAAAAAAAATAATTGGAGAGTGTGTCAAAAGGGTATTCAGACTGTCTTATATGTCTCATTCAGATTTGTACCTCTAAATCTTTCCTTGCATCTGAAGCTGAAAACCTTGAGCAAGCTTCCACCTCCCACACAAAGACCTACATATACAATCTCTGACCCTAAGTATCCAGTCTGATGATCACCAAAGAGCGTGAAACTTGAGTTACCAATTAGTCACATTCTACCAATGATGTTATAACATAATATATTCCCACTCTACTGTTTGTATCAAGCACTCTCTGTCCCAGTGACGACAACCCAAAGCTCATAGATAATTAACAATTATTCCCTGAAGTGGAGGTGACTAGTGGTGGATATTAACCGAGCTGTGAATGCAGGGAGGTGAATATTTTCTGCTAGACACCGACACTGAAGGGAATAATTGTTTTAGTATTTGCCAAACCAGTGAATAGAGACTGAAATTAGAGTTTTATTTTCTTCAAAAAAAGCAAAATTTACTTCATACATTAGACACACGCTCGCATGCGGTCATGCACGAGTGGCCGGAGGTGAATAGCACTGGATAACTCTAGTTTGATTAACCAATCAGAGCGCGCGAAAAACACTATCCGCTGGTTTGGCAAATACTAATGTATATTAATTGGAATACCAAAGGTGTTACATGTGTAGGTTCAAGTCTAAATAAACAAAGCCGGGTGGGAAAATTAACAAAAAGTAATGAAGAATGTCAGTTGCCGGATAAAAAATAACACTGCATCAACAAGTTGATATATACGATTTCCTAAGGCCCAATACGCACTGATTGCGTTGAATGGAAAAATTGGGGCTGATAAAATGTTAAGCCTGCTTCACACTAGCGACGTAAGCGCAAGCGCAACACAAGAAAAATCTAGTGTGAAGCGAGGAAACGCAAGCATAAGCGCAAGTGCAAGAAAAAGGAAAATTTTGTTTTTCTTGTGCTTGTCTTGCGCTTGTGCTTGCGATTGCGTCAGAAACTTTTCTAGTGTGAATGGAGGCGACGCAATCGTAATCGTAAGCGCAAGACAGGCAGTGTACGGCGCATGCGTACCACCTTGCTTACGTCGCTTGCGTTCTAGTGTGAAGGTCCTTGCACTTACGCTTACACTTACGCTTGTGCTTGCATCACTAGTATGGAGCAGGCTCAATACTTCCAGATATCAGTATGATGATGCAAGTTATCTCTTCTTTTCTACAGTTGCCGCCAACATTCGATGGCAAGTAGTGCTGTCATCTTTATACGTGAAATATATGTTACACATTGCCTCCGTCGTATTCAGCAAAATATTTTGCCTATAAAGATTTTCTCTCTCTACAGTTTCCAGGGCAAATTCGTCTTGCTCTTCCTCGTCTTTCTTGTTCCTGTATTCAGCGTGGTATGTCCCTCAGAATCTTCTGCCTAAGTCTTCGTCGCTCTACAATTTCGATGGCAATTTCTTCTTGCTCTTGCTCTTCTTCCTCCTCCATTTCTTGTTGGGCTTGATTTCCGCTCCTTCGTAACTTTCCCGCTTTGTTTAGAGCAGATAGCCTTCCAAAATAACTCGTTACTTGCTGCACAGTCAGCCACTCCGACTTCTTGAAGAGCTTTATTCCCGTCTTGCTGTCCCTCGTGCTTCTGATACGTAAGGACACCTCTTGTGGATTTGCCTTTAGACCACTTCTCTCGCCATCTTCAAACACCTGCTGGAGGTACTGCTTCACCTTTTGTGAGAAACGCACTGACTTCTTTGCTTTCTTAAGGGCCCAGCCCTCTGCCGTATCAATTTCACCAACTGCTATGTTAAACGTTGTGCTATCATTGTTGGTCAGATTTGATGGCTGGTACGACTTGTTTGTTGAGTGGCAACTTTTTGCCCATTTTTGCTTGACTTTGTCGTAGGACGACTCTCTGTAAAACTTGAAATGGTGCCTACCAACGTCCAAATGATTCTGAAGATCTGCGGATGAACTGAATGCCTTGATACAGCCAGGTTCGGGGCAGCTATACTGATCTGTTTGATGCGGCTCCAGCTGCCCACTACTCCCGCTTTCCACACTGGCCTGCCTTCTCTTAAACTCGCCAACTGGCTGCATGGGCTTGTTGAAGGGCTCTGTCACTATGATTCCTGTTTCAACCTGACTTTCACCTGACTTTTCAAGCTGACTGTATCGATAAAATTTTCCGCTACCAATACCATAAGCCTTCCATACGCGAATTCCACCGTGTTCAAACATGAAGTCACTGTACGCTTGCAGCCCTGCCCACTTTTGCTGCTCGACCTGCTGTTTGGATGGATCGATCGCTACTACGGACAGGTGACTTGATTTCACTCCTCCATAAGACTCTAAAGCTCGTTTCATGTCGACTGCACACTGTAAATCGTTTCCTTCATTCAGAAACCGACGCATGTGGGCTTTCATGGGACCGATTCGGCGATCACATACATCCTTGCCGTTGTGTGCCTCGCTATAGTCGTACCTTGTAACGTCCACATTTACACGTTTGCTGATGTGGGGCAGGCATAACAACAGTGGTGCGTTGTGGTAGCATCCTGCATTGTCGGATCGCGTAAACGCTTCAGTAATGCTCGGTTTACATGCCTTCAGCTCCGATAACACATTCTCAAGAACTGAAGCTACCGCAAACCAATTCTGGTTGCAGCAATCAAAGAGATGTACGTAGGTTCTAACCTGCAAATATCAAAAATATTCTGGTAAGAAACAAATGCTAAAATTCATGGTTGTTTCAAACGCAAATTTATATTATACGGCGATTTGAGTTGCAAAAAAATCAGTTTGTCTAAATTACAAAAATTTTAGATGCCTCATCTTCGTAACAATTGTTCCATTTCAAATTTGTGTATTCTTTTTTTGCATGTGACATTATAAACAACTTATATCGAAAGTATGTTTTCGGTTTCTGTTGTTTAAGTCTACCTGTAAGGTTTAGGATGATAGGGTGTTTTGATTCAGAGTTATGGATGTTTGAATTTCTTCTCCACACACATTTTGCATATCCCGTTGGTCTGCCGGCTGGTCACGGAAATCGACAAACTTGTGCCAAATAGAATTATAGTCTTGTCTTGATAAATCATTGAAAGTGAGTTCACCCTATTATATGGTCCGTTTCGTATTTTCACGTTATTGAGGGTTGCACCCCCCCTCCCATCGGTAATAAAAATTCAATGAATTTTCACTGACTAAAAAATGCTTTCAACTGACTATGCATGATGCGACTGCGTGAATATATGTCGAACACAAACTTTGATTCGCTATAACGGTGCTATTTAGCAACCAAAATATAAATTATCTGTCTTTATACCCTGACCCAAAAACCATTTTTTTGTCCACCCTGTCCTTTCTTCCCAAACAACAAATATATATATATATGTATCCTATATGCCATACGCATATGTTTGGACCCATAATTGAAGTTTTGTTTGAGTGCAACACACATTATGCATAATATGAACCATGTAGAACGCGTGTATAGGGATTTCTAGGTCTATCATATATTATGGGCCAAAACCACGTAGTAGCATCCTTTACGTCAGTAGATGAGTACCTCCAAATCTCCATTCTCGTCTTTACATATGGCAACAGTCACATGCCATGATCTACCACGTTTTCCAAACCACTCATTTTGTGTTTCCCTGAAGCTAACGGGAATAAACTTCATGGCCCAGTCCATGACCAATAGACTTTGGTTTTCCGACATTTCTTCGATGGCATCAGTTTTTGCCAGGTCTTGATTGATACAGCGGACAATGTGGGCCTTCCATTCCTGAATCTTTTCTGTTGCTTGTTTCAAGTCATATTCTAATTCCTCCATTTGATCAGCATATCTGCAATACAGATAAGTTACCAAAATGTGAGGTATTCATAATATTCGTTGGATAAAACTAAAGAAATGGAAAGTGGATGAAAGAACAAAGACTGGAAACGATAAATATAGTTTTTGAGATAAGCCTAGCGGCTACAAAATCTTATTTGACTTTGGAACAGTCGATATTAGAACTATAATTTTAAACCGCGTTTTCTCTATTATTAAATACCCCTGTATGGGAACTTGTTATATTTTTGGACTTTTAAACTACAAGGGGAGTCTCTCTCCTCCGCAGAGGCTTCTTCGCGTATGATACTCGGCCTCATAGAAAGCGGAGAGAGAAATGCGCGCGGGGGGAAGACTGAAAACGAGAAAGAAAGGGCGCTCGCGCGCACTACTCAAAGCCTCTGCAAAGGAGACAGAAGGGGAATTGAATTCAAATTTATTTTGTTTCCTTCAAGCTCTTATGCACTGGATAAAGTTATCCACTTTTTGAACAACCAGTGCTCGGATAGGAAAACAAACACGCACATGTGCATTTAATATTACAATTGAACGCGAGTTATTATAACAATGCCTAATACTGTTAGCTTGTTCTTACAAAAGCTTGTTTTAACTAAAAAAAATATCCTTGAGTGTTTCAACTTCTATTATATTGATACGGCTTAATAACTTCCCAGCGCTTGAGGTTAGGGGCTTATTACAAGAGATGAGGGAAGGAATAAAAGAGAGTGGGTGCTAAGTATAGGAAATACGGAAAGCCGCATGATACCCTCAGATGAATAGAGAGAGAGTATTGTGGGCAGAAAGAGAAGAGTAAATGGATATGAAAAGACGACAGAGGAAATACCTAAAAACAATCTGATCGGACTTCATTGCCCGCTCAACTTCTGCCAATACATCTTTGAGCTCTTCACATCTGTCACATTTTAGACAGTGGTCATGATCGCATTTCTGCCTAAATTCTGTCTCTGGACGACTAGAAAGTGCGTAGACTCGGCAGTGATCGGCACACTGGGTGCTGTTGTTGACATGTAGTTTATAATCACATTTCAGATATCTCTTGCCGGCCTTTAAACGAATCTTCGTTTCTTCAACCCACAGAGATGGCATACCTGTATAATACAACATTTTAACTAAAATAAAACTGACTCTCACTTTAATGCAAATATCTCAACAAAGTCATACTGCCAGACTGTAGTCGATTGCATTGTTAGCGGCCGTGGCATTTGGTTATACTGAATAACTGGAATACTATAAGAACCTGTTCATTTCTTGCCTTCATGTGCGTGTGTGCGTGTGTGTGTGTGTGTGTGTGCGTGCGGTAGGTGGATGTATGTGTATGTGAGTATATATGTATGTATGCATGTATGCATGTATGTATATGTATGTATGTATGTATGTATTTATCTGTGTGTATATGTGTATTAATGTTTCCTGTGTCTGCGCGCACATGCAATACTCTATTAAAAAACATTTAGACATTTTGCGTTAAATAAAACAACATAGAGACGGGGGCATGCGTACGTGTGTGTTTGTGTTTGTATGTGTAATTATGTGCGAGAATATGTGTGTATACATTTGAACATTAACGTGGCGTCTCTAATACATAATAAGTCCGACACCGGTAAGAACTTTACTTACTTGAGCGTAGGTGCTATGTGCTCATTATCCGTTCATTTGCATATGCATGCCATGGTATACTAAATGTTTCGTTAACATCTTGAATTAGATAGAGCGGCCAGATAGATACGTATGAGTGCGTGTCAGTACGCGTATGTTTGTTACATGCGTGAGCGTTTGTGTGCGCTTGTGTATTTGTGTATGTGTGCGTGTACATTTGTGCTTACATGGGCCTGGGCGTATGTGTGCGTGTATATGTGCATGCGCGTGTGCGTGCGTGTCTGTGCACCTGTGAAGATGCGTGCGACTTTGTCCTTGTGTGTGTATATGCGCGTTTGTGCAAATACGTCAGTGTGCATGTACGTTTGTGAGCGTGTGTACGTGCACGTATGCAGATTGTGTGTATGGACATGTGTGTCTCCGTGTGTGTGTGTGTGTGTGTGTGTGTGTGTGTGTGTGTGTACTACTCTTCCCAGTAGACCGCGACACCCCAGGCTTTTTTGGCGCGCCGAGAGTAACCGTTTAAGTGCAGTTCAATTTCAAAGTTGTCTGCGGTTGATGGAATTTGCATTGCAGCACGTGATATCATTTCTGGAGCCACACGATCAATTTTTTTCTCGCTCAGGAACATATCGTCCTGGAATTTGAGCGCCTGAAAATAGCGCCAGAAATGATAGCACGTGATGCAAATTCCATCAACCGCAGACGACTTTGAAATTGACTTGCGGCACACAAACGGTAACTCTTGACGCGACAAAAACACCTAGGGTGTCGCGGTCTACTGGGAAGAGTAGTATGTGTGTGTGTGTGTGTGTGTGTGTATGTGTGTGTATATGTGTATGTATGTGTGTGTGTATGTATGTATGTATGTATGAATGTATGTATGTATGAATGTATGTGTGTGTGTATGTATGTATGTATACATGTATACAATCATGTATGTATGTATGTGTGTATGTATGTGTGTGTATGTATGTATGTATGTGTGTGTCTGTGTGTCTGTGTATGTATGTGTGTGTGTGTGGAGGGACTCAATGCGAGTCTGGTTTTCAAGAGAGTGCTTTATCGCGAAGTTAACCATATAAGTTAAATTGCTTGACCTATTTGAAGGAGAAAGCATGGTACCTAAGGACCTTGTATTATTTTCTAAAAACAGAATGCATACCTAGTTCACCAAGCATATTCGTCAAGTGCTCAAGGGTATCAAATGCTGATCCGCCTTCCTGTGCTATGGCATCCAGCCCTTGTAAGGACTTCTTCTGTGATGCTGAACAAACCTAGATATAATTAAAATAGAAAGAGAGTGGTCGTAATATATGCACGAAACAAACTGGATGGACACAGGCTATACTAGAAAAACGATGAGACCATTTGTATGTAATATCTCTATATCCAATCAAAATTTGCGCCTCTCCCTTAAAATTATATGTTTCTTGTCATTATATTTTGTAGTTATTATGATCAAATAGAACAGAAGATTCTTTACTTCCTGTAGATGCTGTTATAGATAGATATCGGAGGCGATTAGGTTCTTGGTTTATCTCATAAATACGTGAAGACTAACACAACACGAATACTAGCCTAAAAATGAAATTGATTTATTTTTCAAATCATTACCTGCACTATATGGAACAGCGTAGAACGGCCAAGTGGTTCAAACCCAGTTTCTTTGCAGTATAAATGGTATAAGCCTATTAGCCTTGACGCTACGACAGTTCTAACCACGTTCGGAATCTCTAGCTTGGTACCACCTGAAAGCTTCATGGTTTTAGTTCCATACGCAACATCTTGCAAGTAGCAGGGACTTGATATAAAGTCTATAAAGTGGTCGACTTTTACAGGATCCATCCTTTCACGACGAATGACAGATACGTCTGGGGCTTTACCCGGGCCAACATCTGACGCATGCTTTCTGGCTTCATCTATGCGCCACTTGGTCACACCTGCTGGGAGATATTCATAAACGTAACAGAAACTGATTTGGGTGGTAATAGTGTTGGGGATGGGAAGAAGGCCAGCAGGAAGATGAAATACTTGGAACCTAATTCAGACATTTGAAAGTTCCATGACATGTTATGGGTATATGTGTGATATTGTTTCTGGTTAGATGAGGGGTAGTGGGTAAGTGGGGAAGGTTGTGTGTAAAGTGCGAATGCCTTAGAAATGCATTAGGCAAATTATTGATATAAATATTTAGATCAGTTA
>JAOBYG010198416.1:0-10172 GCA_025403545.1 Epizoanthus stellaris
ACGAAGCAATATTTAGTGTATAAGCCAAGCGGAATTTAATTGTATTCCATTGTTAGAAACAGCTAATTTATTTTCTGAAATAGCTATTTTCCATATAAGGTATAACTGAAGGTTATTTTACAATTATTCCACAAACACGCGTTGGATATGAGATGATAGATAGCCATATAATCGGCTATAATCGTCTCATAGTCAACAAGTGTTTTATTAAATACAAAGATACACTTTGCTTTTCCTCTTTTCAATTTTGTGTAAAACACGCAAAATATACTCTAAACCAAGCGGAATTTAGAGTTTATTTCCGTTTTCAGAAACAACTGTTTTCCATATAATGCATTGGTTATGGAACTAATAAAAAAACTAGAAATGCAATAAACAGAGGTTTATATTTAATAAATATAGTTATGTCAATGTGGGACACACCTAACAAAGGGCTGCAAATAAAACTTTACAATATAAATGTCACACTTACTTTTCGATATCCTGCCGCAGGCTCTCAATTTGTTGTATCTTCTGATTCAGCTCTTCGTTGATACTACGATATTTAGAGAAACAACAGCAAACGTAATCATGTACTGATTTACAGTACTAAATTCTAAAACAACAAGACGGTTTTGGGGTTTATCATAGTTACAGTGCACCACAGTAAAACATTTATAGTATAACTGCAATACATACGTTTGTAGAGTTGTTTCTTTCTCTTCAATTTCCTGTCGCATGATAATAATTTGTAGTTTGCTTTGGTTCAATTTGTCCTCTATGCTGTAAGAAATAGTGATAATAGAGATCACATGTACACTTGTAAAGCAAGCACAAGAAACACAGCACGCGTTGTTCTCATATCTGTACTTATGACTGCCGTCATTACTATTGTTGGCTACTGTTGTACTTGATTCATCCAAGTTCTCACTAGGGAAATTCTTCACCTCCATTCACACTCGAATTCGGCGCCTGGTTTGCACCTGGTTTGCACCTGGTTTGCGGCTTGTTTGCGCGATTTATGCGCCTGGTTTGCAGTTTACAAGTGTGGAACAGGCAGAAAATAGCTTTTGTAGTTGCAGTACGAAATAATTTGACTGTTAAATGACCATTTTTTATAAATACATTTGCAAAATGTTACATGTTACAAGCTTTAATTCACTTAATGTTTGTTTTACCTCATGCTACTTACTATAAATCATACTTCATGAACAGTAATAGTTAGGGGTTCGGTTAAATAGCTTCATATCTACTATGTTAAATTTAATTCAATTCAATTGGCCTTAAATGTGACTGCTGATTCGAATGTCTATGTTTTATAGAATAAATAAGAAATTACAATAAATTGCAACAAATCTGACTCCACAGAAATGCGAACAAGGTCTATAATAATATTTGACGGACTTGCCCTCCCAAATATTGTCGGTTGAACTCGAAGCAATTATGATCCTGATGGAAATGCGATGTACAGTATGAGAAGCTACGAATTCACCTTTCCTCCGGGACTGGCTTCATCTCTACGTCTTCATTCGTGATATCTTCGTTCTCGGGTACCTGTACGCTCTTATCCTCTGTTGGAGAGTGGCTGGCCTTTCTATTTTCATTGAAAATGAGAAAAAGAGTTAATTCGAATTCGATAATGATCCAGATTTGAAAACAATCTATATGTTATATGATGAACGTCAGTAATGGTTGTATCAAGTATGCCATACTATATGGAAACTGTGAGTCCTTAAGGGGTTCTCAAGTAAAATAAATGACTGGTTGCTAAGGAACATTAAAGCTCCGTTGTGCACTATATTTTTATGCTAGGAGGATTTAATTAACAGAAAATCTTTTTTGGAGCATATAATTTTATTTGATGTGGTTCATGACGTCATCACTTTCCATATATATGATTACGTCACTAAATGACAGAACTGAAAATAACTCGCGCCCCTTAGGTATTTTCTCCGATTTTTCCTTCTGAACACAATACTGTGCACGATTCGCCAAAAAGTATGAAACAAGTTTCCTAAAATGTGTCCACGAACTATTTATTATCGCAGTAAAAGAGATGACGTCATTCTATATTTACATTCCCAGCAGTTTTTCTCAAAAAAACGCTTCATATTTTTTTCAACTCCTCTTTTTATTGAACAACAGTACTATACTTGCTACTCTCTGTTGTTCAAGCCGAACGTCTTATTAAGCTTTGAAGCTGAAAAATTCATTCTCCATATATGGAAAACGATGACGTCATCAAAAACACCAATCTCTTTTCTGTGCACCAAACAATATATTTTATAAATTAAACCCCCCTAGCCTAAAAGATAATGAAGAAAGAAAGAAAGAAGTTAAGAAAGTTTTAATTTTCCTTAGCAACCAGTAATTTATTTTATTTGAGAGTCCCCTTAAACTGTACGGTTGAACTCTCATCATGTCAAAAAGGAAAGAACGCGATTAGGAAACAGACAATGAATATATGTTATAGACGAATACCGTGTTCAGACTAGACTCTAAACATGTTTATACTAATCATAAACATTTCGGTATTCAAATTGTCCAGACTGACTCAAAACTTGAATCAGGCACTTGCTTTGGTTATATATCATTAATTAAATATTCTATAAGCCTGTGAAAATGCAGCAACATGTGACAAGACAAAGTTCTTTATGCTAAACATATTTGTTATAACGATGTTTCATGTCTAGTCTGAACGCGGTAGAAGAAAGCGAAAGTGATCATGAAGAAGAAAATGAAGAGCCTAAAATACGAGATCTTTTGGTCGAACTTTCAAGTTCAACTCCACATCAGGGAGCTTCCGAATTTTTGTGGAGCATGGCATCGGCAGAGAAACATTTGTCTTGAACTCTAAGAGTAGAAATGCTATTTCACGGTCGGGTATCCCTGCAACAAACATGGCCGAACTCACAGAGCTATTATTGTTATTGACTATTAGTGTTACTGTTTTATAACCCAGATGTGGCTAAACCCCAATACAGTGTTACAGGATTTAGCCAAACTGGGTGCCAATCAATCGTTGATCAAGAATAAGAAAATTGTCCTGGGTATTATCGATCGAGAAAACGCAGCCAACGAGTCCAAAGACTCTGAAGATTCTGAAGAAGAAGAAATTGAAATACTCATTAGATTCCATTTTGTTTCAGGATATAAATCTTCAGAATGATTGTTTGTTGTGAGAACCTCTAGACTGTATCGAACAAAGTTTTTATTTGAATTCTGATGCGCAAAATTTGAACATGAAGTCGTGAAGAGCAAAAAAAGCTCTCATGATAATAACAAAAAGATTTCTTGGCCACCGATAACCTATTAATTCATCTCGTAGCGTGTTGCCTTCTTTTTGTTTATAGGAACAGCTTTTCAGTTAGATTTAGCATTATTGTTTTTCATCTCAACAAATCGCAAGAGAAGAATTCACTGTTAATGCTATTTTGCTTCGTCATGTGTTTGTACAGCCAGGATTGTGGGGGAGAGGGAGAAAAGGACGCCAGGAGGAAAATCGGAAGATTTCGTGACATCTGCTCATATCAAATTATCTTTTTTTTTTAGACTAAATAGCGACAAACTGAAGTTTAAACTTCAAGAATTTCGAGGCTGTGCAGCATAAGAGTGACGTTTCAGTTGTAATTCTGACACTTCACTGAAAATCGCGAGCTAAACAATTCAATATTGAATTAAATTTCTGCTTCAAGTTGAAAGTCAACTGCCAACCGCATGACGGCAATTCAGCGACCGTCGGAAGCCGCTTAAAGAATTTTATATTCAGGATCGAAATCGAGCATTTATAACGGTAATAATAGTATTGCATTTATGGAAGTACATGCTTGTAACTGATATGCAAAGAATCGGCGATACGGATCGTAGAGCCGCACCTCAACTGAGTCTGAAGTCTGAAGTGTTTGTGTTCGACTCTCGGGGCTCGACTTTACTTGACTTGTGAATGTTGACTCATCTCATTATCTGGTAAGTTTATTTTGATTTTGGTAACTAGAAAATATTGTTGGAAATTATATGAATCACCTGTGCCAAGCAGAGAATCGAACAACAATAAACTGAAGAACACTGACTAATATTATTCACAAAACACCGACTAGTTTTATAGTTTCTAGACAGTCTATACTATGTATACTAAAAACCTGTGTAAATAAATCGATATAAAGCTTGTTGAATATTTTACTTTGTGTTGGTTATATGCCCGTTTTATGCGATCGAACCTACATATCTTGATAAAGTTCAGTCAGCTTATGTATTAACACTGGAAATGACCGTCTGATTGACCAGTAAACAAAGCTAAATGAAGAACAATTTCCGTATTGAAACAAGCCAAAAACTGCGTCAGGTCGGCTATATAGGCCAAGTAACTTAACAATAATTGAAAAATCGTGCAGTCATCTAACTTGTGTGAAGCCATTGCGCCGTTTCTGTTATCTCTTCCTCCGTTTCCATTTCACACGCAGCGGGCCCAATTGGGAGCAAAGTGGGCCCGATTTCGGTTTTCTTCCTGGCGTCTACGCGTTCGTTATGACACCGTGAAGTTCGCTGTTGCGGAAAGCGGAGACGACAGGGGACCCGGCTAGTGTTTGGATAAACTTTGTGCAGGGTTTTGCTGCTATGGCTAGGCTTAGAATTGCTGTGGAAAATGACCATTTAGTATATAGAGGATGTTACATGGTTGTGCGAAGATACGGCTTTTATCTTCGAGTGTCGAATGTAGTAACACACGAGTGAGCGCAGCGAACGAGTGTGTTGCAAAATTCGACACGAAAAGATAAAAGCCGTATCTTCAAACAGCCATGTAAGTTTCTTTTTATCATAAGAAAAACGACCTTCTGAGCCAGCGAACAAGAAAATCATATGAAAATCTATAAGAAAAAACGAACTTCCGACACAGCGAACAAGAAAATCAGCTGACTTTGTTAAAAAAAGCATAAAATAACCAACGATATTTTAAATGTACAAAGATATGACTTTTCTCAACACTTTTAATACCCGGTATCTTATGGATTTTCATATGATAAAACGTATTATTCTAAATTTCTTTCCTTTCATCACTTGTGGCGCAACCTCGTTCCCAGGGTCTTCTCGACATTCAATATGGCCGTCTTCTAAAATAAGACCCTGGCAAACAGCAAATCACGTGATCACAAAATCTCCAAAAATCTTGGACATTTTTAATTAATTCAACATGGCAGCCAATCTCTACTCCTGGGCCCTATGTCCTTATCAATCCTGCTGCAGGAACGCAGGAACGAACCGAATAGGAAAGACCGATTGCCGAGTACGCCACGGTCGCCTGGTCACCGTACACACGCAAAAACATTGACTGCGTCGAGTTCATTCAAAGACCCGCAGTACGCTTTGCAGTACGCTTTGCAGTGTGACAACAATGCTAAATAAACTGAATTGGTCATCATTAAAGAACGGTGTACCATATGCGATCTGTCGGTGTTGTACAAGATCCAAACAGGAGCTGTATCCATTCCCTTCCCTCCCGAGCTTTCCTCAGGCGCTGTATACAAACGCACTAGGGTCAGCCACGAGTTTAAGTTCACACACTTACCAGCATCTGTGAACGCTTATAAGTACTCTTTTTATGCTAGGACAATTCCTGTGTGGAACTCTCTGCCACCCACAGTAGTTATGCGGACTCCTTTGCTTTGCTTTCCACTCTGGTGCACGCAAGCACTGTAAATAGCAGCTTATTGATTCCTTGGACATTAACTTAATTTATTTAATTATCTATATATTGTAAATTGATTCATCAACTTGGACCGACGTACCGCCGACTAGCCCATTGACAAATTAGCGTTTTTTAAGACGAATTACATTAAGCTCATATATTGTAAATAAAAAACTTACACCGAACTTCAGTCAAGTTGTTTTTATTATAACCACAGAAATACAAACAATTAGCGATTGACGCTGGCATATTTGTGTATTATTGGGTGTATTCTATTATTAAAAACTATACATGGAATGACGGACAATGGTAACAGTGAAAAAAAAACCACTTACATTTATACCGTTAGGTATTTCTTGCTCTATTTATATGTCCATGTCCTGCGATCGCCAAAGTTCCACTATTAACTATAAACGTACGTAGACATTTATAGTCGGATTGGTGGTGTGGACAGCAGTAGTGAAGCCCGATATTATTGGCGAATCATTACTCAAACTTGCGCTTGTAGAATCACAGATCTCTCGTACGGATCGGCGGCAGTCTTGTAAACTGATAAAACAGAGAAACTTCACCTTTCCTGTCTTGAGAACTTGACCTTTGACATAACTGTACTTCAACTCCACGAACAACCCGCCAACGGCCGCCAGCTTGCCCTTGAAAACTTGGGCCAATCAAAATTCGTGTAAGAATGGACCAATCAACGGCCGTCTTAGAGCAATATTTGCCAGAGTCTTCTTTCAGAAGACGGCCATATTGAATGCCGAGAAGAGCCTTGCAACGAGGTTGCTTGTGGCGATGTCTTCTTCTTATTCGAAGATGTTAACAATCAAAGCAATATCTGGCCATATTTATGAAAATACGATAAAACGGCTTTGACAATGCGATTTGTTTTAGCTATGGTGGCCACCACCTGCGTCCGGTCCCTCAAAGCCTCGATTAACTTCAACTAGGATTAGACCTAACCTCGGGTTAAATTTCTAAAACTAGGATTAGTTAATCAATGGTTCAAAATTAGTTCCTGAAATCAAATGGTTCAAAATTAGTCCCCCGATTAACTAACCCACGGTTACCGTGTAATGTCACTTTCTGATTGGCTCTAGCACAATCATGTGATGTGCATGACGTAATCATGAAGTGCAAGCAAGAGTGCTTGGTTCGAATCCCAGCCACGGCCGAAGTTTTTGCAATCTTTTTCCAACTCAGCGGTGAAGTTGTTTTTGAACACAAGAACCAGTTTGCTCCTTTATCGTTCTTTTTTCTTTCTCTTTTTCTCCAAACAAATATATTCTTGCTCTCTGGAGATTTGAAGTGTCAGAAATTACAGGGAAGTGTACGAAATATTTAAGGAAATCTGCTCTGTCGAGTGTGTTTGAACTTTTGATTGTCAACAAATGGAAAATGCGACGTTTGTAACTCTTCATAAAGAATTTTGAGCTTTTTATTTTGTGGCCAATATCAAACTCGCACCCTGGCTTTAGCTCACTTTCCATAGAATTGTCCTGTGATAAGTTTTGCAGCTTTAATTGTCTCTCGCAGTTTATTTATTTGCACTGATATTCGGCCGATTAGCGAGTTACTCCACCTAGCTAGGGGGGTTAAATTTAACCCACAGTTTAACCCTGACTTAGCGCTAGGTTAGGGGATTTAATCCTGGGTTAGTGGCAATTCGGCAAGGTTTTGAGGAAGTGGACCCTGGAGCACAGCCTATAAAAACTCTTGAAAACAGGATTTTTGACAAGACTGCCGCTTTAACAGGTATCATATGTATGCTATGAATTCTCCTTCTTAAATTTAAAGACTCTATGTTGATTATGTCCTTCTTAATATACAGCGAGGGAAACTGAAACTCATTAATTTAATCGGTTGAAATAAATTAAGCATTTTATTTCGGATGTGCTTGGAAACCCCATATGCACACATGTGCTGGAGTGCGGTCAGGGTGTTGCGTGATATAGCTTGTGTGATAACAAGCAATGGACCCCAACGAGTCTATGTACATAGAAACAACATAAATCTTCAGATTTGCACACGCAAATGCAAAACAAACTCAGCAATGATTCTATACGTGTAAAATCAGTCTAGAAACAACTTCCCAAACAGCTAGTTACTGCGCTCATCCAAGAAGAATTGATTTCCACTCAAAGCTAAACTTCAAATGTTCGCTCCATCATGAAATGTCCTGTACATTACACGACAAATAGGCACGTGATCCAAGTATATGCTAACAACTATACAGACACCAAGAACACAACCTTACCTTGGCAGCCAGTTGATCATACGTTAACTCGGGATCGTACGGAATAGGATCGCCAATGAACGTTCTAGAGCAAAACGAAAATATCCGAGCTTCATAGTCATGTGTGGCCAAACACTAGTAGTAGACGTAGTTTGGTTGGGACTAAATTAACCTGTTTTTTGCGGAGCAAGCACGGTGCAAGCAGAATAAATTAGCGTAGGGATGACGTAATCCTACAATATCTCTTTAGTTCTTTATGCTCATGAATAAAATGGGGTGGATTACATTATCTCTTTTGTTTTTGCGCTCATGAATAAATTGTGGGATTGGATATTATATTATCTATGAAAGTCAACAACGGTTTTTCAACTGCCGAGAACTTGATTGGTCAACATTTTTGTCGATGAGGTTATGATTCCATTTTCGTCTCCTTTTTGCAAATGCAAATTAGTTTTTATAAAGTTGAGAGCTCCAAAAGCTCCAGCTACCAGTTGCAGTATCAAAATGGAAGAAGAGCTCAAGAGAATGGGAAGAGTACGTGACCAGGAACTAAGCAGCTCATGCCATCTGCCTTTAATCGTTTGCAACCAAAATAGAACCGAACTAGCATAATTAGTTTTCTTGAGTTGTTATTTTTACATGGGCAAAAGAACGAATTTGCATTGAAGAAACAAACAAGGTTGAACAAAAGGGACCGGATAGAAAGGAAACCAAACAAATTAAATAAGAACAGTGGAAAATGAGTTTATCATTAGTTGTTCCATAAATATTTACAAATATCTTTAGTATCTGTGACCACAATATCTGAAGAACAAGAGCGATTGCTCGTATGAACATTGAACACTGCAAGTCAGCTGTAAGGCGGCTCCTTGTGTAGCTAGAAAACTTAATTAAGCAAATTCAAATAACTATTGTACTTCAGATAAGCAGGGAGTAGTTCCAGCAAAAAGAAACCAGGTTCCCACGATGTTCAATTTACTGAGGGATTAACTTTAACAAAAGGAACAAGTTTCCAACGCTGGATCTATTCACTGTAGGATTAGTTTTAGCGATTTTAATTACTCGACCCTGCAAGTAATGAACCTTGGATTCGCGTTCTCATAATCCCTTTTGCGTGGTCAGATTTGAGCAGAAAAACACGCGCCCAAATAAGGCCGAAACGACGCATACTAATGACAAAGACGAACTTCAGAGAACAGATTTTTCAATATTAGTTTGGTAAAACAAGATCAAAACCAAAAGTCAGCTAGGGAAAGTAAGAAAGTTTTCTTAGCCAAAATCTAAGTTCATTCCGAAATGAAAAGCAGTACGAAAATCTTCGATGAAGTCATTCAGGCGACGCGTATGTTTAGCTAATCAGCTGGCCACCGCGTCAGTTGCTAAGAGACCACGCAGTGGATTGTGGATGCGCGTGGGGCCAAGACAAAGAAAGAAAGACAGAAGAGTTACTCACTTGTGTGCGTACACCCATTGCGTTCACAACTGATGCTACTTCCAGCTGAGAAATAAACCACTACTTCAAGCCACAACTGTGAGTCCTTGGTACCTTGTTAGCAACGAGCGAGTTCTCCAACAGAAAAAGAAAAGAAACAAAATGTGTTTGGTAACACATGTATTAGAAGCGTTGTCGAATGCACATCACCAGTATTCCATTATGCCCTACCGGCCTATCCGAAAGATGATTTAGCGAGCATACAGAGGCGGGCCTTATCTATTATTCTAGGCCCTGACATGTCGTATGGCGATGTTCTGTCATCTGTTGGCCTGCCAACCCTCAACATTCGAGAAGTTGTTTGACTCCATCATCTATGACCCCGACCATAAGCTTCATAACCTTTTGCCTGCTTTTAACGTTAATCATAGACACTAATTAAGGCAAAAAAGAGCATTCCATATTCCTACGTATAAGACCAATGGGTTTTGTAAGTATTTTATCGTAGCCTCAGCTGGACGTACATTGTAGCTTTGTATCGAGCACTCTCTGTCTCAGTGACGTCAACCACAGTGTGCACATATATATACATACATATATATTTAGAGGTTAAAGCACTCTAGCGCGTGCTTTGTCGGCGAATACATGAACGAGTTTAATGTATAATGAACGTGAAATTTCGAATACTGCACGAGGCTTTACTCTTTAGTTTTATATTTAATATTCAAGTTTCGTACGCTGTACTAATCCTTCGATTCTGATTGGTGTATTTGTACCACGTGGTCATGCTGTACCTCGTGACAACGGTGAAAACCATGTGATAAAAAGTACAACGCACTGAA
>JAOBYG010198527.1:0-10171 GCA_025403545.1 Epizoanthus stellaris
AATAAGTTTATCTTCAAATTAATTAAAAAAGAATTGGCTATCTATTTACTTTCCCTCGCATTTTTGGCAAAATAAAATAATTTGCATGCTAAAATCAAATGGATCGGTGTTGTCCAAGCCCAGTCCCCCGGGCGGGCGACCTCGCTACTATAAGAATGACATATAAAATAACATTTACATTAGAAAACCACCTCGATATATACAAAATATTAGATTTTCTCAAAATGTACTCTATAACCCTTTCTTTACCTTTTGCGCAAAGAAATATTTGAAGTTATGAACAAGCAATGAAAGAGGAGGTAGGAGCAGAATCAATAAAAACACAACACAATCTAGAATATAAACTATATGTTTGTATGTTGATGTTTCCAAGTATGAGCTGATGATTTCTAAGAGAAGCAATATGTGGAGAAGTAAATAATAAACACTTTCCCTTTTGCGTTCATAGTAGTAGAGTGTCAGTGGAGCCCATCGCCGCACTGTACGCTTGGTAAATGGCCGGTTTATATACAGAGTACAATGCACAGTCAAAGTAGAGCTTTTTTTTGCCAATTTTCTTCCTTATAACGTCCACGGAATTACTGTTCTCGAAGCTGTTGCCTTCGGAAATCTGCCTTGCTTCTTTAACTTGTTCTATTATCATTGCTTTCCTGCTAGTTTTATAATATAGAACTCCCATCTCGTCCAAAACCTCCCGCAGTAATCTCATTGTCATGTCTCCTACCTAATATATAATATTTTTTTACCACAGCCTCGATTAGCTTTTGGTATTTAGCTGATGGTAACAATGTCAAAATCGTATGTATAAGAAATGAAGTTGTGTGTGTGTGTTCCGCTCTTCCTTGTTTTAGTTTATCTTCTTCTTTCCTCCGTAATATTAAAAGACAATCATATGGCGATTTGTGAAAGCAAGATTAATTTCACTTATGTTTTGTCAAAATTCTTCATAATTTCCCAAGCCTAAAGACTCGGTAATTATAATTTTGACAAACACGCGGGAAATATATCTCTAATTCACTCCTCGCCATTCAATTGTTTTACATAGTGATCTGAACAATAACTATGCTAATAATTATATAAACTAGCTAAAACACATAAAACTGTGGTCTCTCTGCTCTTTTAACAATAAGTAACAACGAAAGCGGTTAAAATAGATGGCAATATATCTCGATAAATACAGAGTAGAGTGGCAAATTGTGACTTGCACCAAGAAGTTGCTTTGCTAATTATTTCCTTCTATTTAGTGTCAGAGATGTTCAAAAACATTTTTTTTTAATGTTGAGTTTTAGGTCCTGAGGAAACAGATAGCAGTAGGATCCCTCGAGAAGGCATGTATTTTGACCTGCTCCCTAATGCGCATACACTTGCAAATCTGTGTTCGATGTACCTGTACATTTCCTGTGAATGAGGTTTCCGGAGCAGCTGCCGTTTGGAAAGGTTTGTCCAATCTGTCTCTCGCATACTGCGCATAGGGAAGGGACTAACAACTGGTCTTGTGCCACAGATCATTAACTTATGCATATAAAATTAATAAACGGTTCTCCATGCTTTTTCTGTGACTTCTGTCTGTTTCAACAGTTATAATTATATCTTGAACAGCTTGTACTCTGTTCGGGATATTGTAAACAAGTTCTGCACTGTCCCACAGTTTAAGTTTGCTTTTGTCGATCTCAACATTTTCATCCCGGATTTATCCCTAAATTTATATGTGGGTAAATTCTGAAGAACTTGTATGCTATTAGTATCACTATTTCACTATTACGCAGTCACTTCAGTCTTCTGCCATTTTCTAAGGCGAGGTATGATATGTGTGCCGGATATTTTAATTTAGCCGTCTGTTGATCCAATTGATAAACAATTCAAATGTTTAGTTTTTATCTTCTTCTTGTGACCATTCCCGCAAATGCATGAATGACTTCCTCACAGTAAGTCGTCTTGCGGGGTTAACTGAATCTTCAACAACTTCTACACTATCATCGTCTGATGAAGACATTGCAATCAAACAAACCTGAGTAGAAGAAACACAGATAACTAGAACATGGATAAACTAATGAAACTCAACAGAAGATGGCGAGGTCAGTAGGTGCACAAGTGTCTTTGTGCAACTTGATACGTGAAACGTTTATCGAATGAAACTGTAGTGATGAAAGCTTTAGTCCTTTCGGATGTTTTCCAGTTTCAAGCATCTAAAATATAAATTGGCAAATCATATTTTCTTGTTACAGCTCTGCTGGTATCTATTAGCGGGACTAAATTGCTTCTCTAAAAATAAGAAACTAGGGAGTGGCATTTATTATTATAATTATTATTATTATTATAATAATTATTATTATTATAATTATTATTATTATAATAATAATTATTATTATTATCATTATCATTCTCGTTCTTATTCTAATTCTGATTCTTATTACTATTCTTCTTCTTCTTCTTCTTCTTCTTCTTCTTCTTCTTTAATATTATTATTATTATTATTATTCTGCATTAATTATAACTGCTGACGTCATCTAATTGGTATTACACAATGTGTAAAAGTTACTAAAAAGTTATGCCAATTGGTCAAAAGGCGAAAGTTTGAGGTTCGAAAAACTTTGGGGAGGGTCCAAATCCCCTTCCCTTATGCATTATAGAAATAATTTACTAAAGAGCTAATAATATATACTGGTTCAGCATTTTGCCATTCCTAAAGTTTGCAAACACACACTTTGATGAAATTCTTTGTACAGGTAAAAATCTGGAAGGTCCTGGAAATCTGGCTCTTTGACTAGCAACATGGAGAGGAATAAAATCCCTAAATACCATGTGGCACATGCTGTTACGAGAAATATCTTATGCATGGGGGTCAATGACACAAAATCGAAATGAGATCAGAGCGTGCAATGACAGATTGATACATGAACGCATTGGTACTTAGCCCTAAGGCCGGTAAATTGAGGGTTTGTCATTCTTCGCAGAAATGAAAGAGTGATACAATAAAAAATCCGAAAGTAGGGTTGCAACACCCACTCACCCTGCTATCAGAGAGGGTTAACTCGTCTGTATTTTGTTTTTGTGTTTTAATTGCAACACAGTCAGTTCGGCAGCGAGTGGTTAATCACTTGTGAGTGAAGTACAAGACTGTTGATGTAGCCGAAGATGCCAGTGGGTTAAGTGTCAATGTCTACAGCACCTTGACGCATCAGGCAAGGAAAATGTTCCATAATGCTGAATTACAACAACGCATTTCAAAGATCTAACTGTAACTCCAGTAGTCAAAATGTATACTTACCATCTTGCTGGCTGACAAGTACTGCACGACCTAAGACTTTCTTTGTGTAGCCGTTAACAATTTTAACAGATTCACTGCAACTTTGCAATGTTCATCATTTTCTTTATAGCCAAATAAACTTTCTTCATCTTTTGGAAAAATGAATGAACTCGTTTTTTCTTCAGTTCAACTCTTGGAATATCTCTATGACTGTGAATGTGGCTTATCCTGTTACTCCTGTTGTCCTGAAGGAACTACTAGTGCGAAGTCTCCACAGTGCAATAGCAACTCTTTTCTGTACAGGGGTTGCCTTTCTCTTTTTTGTGACCTGTTTAACAATACCTGGACCAACAAGTTGGCAAATGTAGTTGAACGTTTCTTTTAAAACTCTAAAATTGGCTTTGATAAGAGGAGCAAGGGTTTTGTTTCCACGTGTGTCCCGAACACCCGCATATCTACAGGGTCTTGGGGGATAATCAAGGAGGTTGTTAACCGGATCTTTACTTCCAGTTTTTCCAAATGTTCTCTTGAAATCGTATGGCTGTGCCCACGAACGTGGCAAGTCACTAGCCACACATGTACCGGAAGCTAGTCCGGCACCATTCCTCATCTCGTTATATAAAGTCCTTATGAACTATGTCTTTCGTATGCAAGTATTTCATGGCTGCAATCACATCTGCTGCGATCTTGCAATGTAGCATGGATAACTGCTTCGCACAGTTACCATCACATATGAATTCAAGGTATTCATGTAATGACATGGCATGGTCTCCTTGTATTCCAAGTACCTCGAATCAAAATATAACTATTAAATAGTAACACCACGAAATATCACTCGTTGGGACTACAACTCAATAATTATATTTATAATATACTCTACAAAATATCTGGATAATGAGTGGTCAGTGACAAGTGGCTTCTAACAACCACAGACCCTGGAAAGGCTTCACCCACAGCTTGTGTTGCTTGAAATTTCTGTGACATTTCCATTATTACTTGTTTCTCTAACTCTCAAGCGACTATCTGCTTCGTCAAAGTGTTCGTCAATGTGCTTACCAAGTTGTCCCCTTCCTTCTTATAAAACTTGCTTGCATCATTTTTTCTGATGATAGCATGAATTCAATACATGTATCATTACATGTGTCTGTACTATATTTTAATATGTATATTAAATGATTGGAAACAATGAAAAATAAGCAGGCAAGCAGGTCATTTAAAACCAAAATCATGCAGTGATACTAACACTCCTTTAATCAGGTGGAATGCTGGAGAGCGGTAAGCTGGAAGAGCTTTCATTCAAATCCATTTAAATGTCAACAATATTTCAGTCTGCATCTGTCAGTCCGTAAATGGAGTCTCTAGTGAATAATTTCCTTTACAAGTTCATTTTCTTTGGTGGTATCACTCGCAGTCCTGATTGGTTTGTTTTAACTGGGCTGGATGGTGGTGGTCTTGTTTTGGAAGGAGTAGAGACGGGTTTTGTGGTTTCCTTGTGAACTTGAGATTGTGGGTCAGGTTTTGTGGTTTCAGATTCCATTTTGATTGCAGCTGTTGTTTTCTCCTTTGGGTTTGGATTTGGATCTTTTCTGTTGCGGTGGAGAACTCTTCTGGCTTCAGTCTGCACAGAGTATGCTTGTGGCTCAGGTGATGGTGTGAACATGACAGCGTTTTCATTATACTCAGGTATCCATACCGTTTCTCTGGGATGTAGCTTGCTTAATTCAACGACTCTGTGACGTCTGTTGAATTGTCACTCTTGTTCGTTTTTGTTCTCGATATCTTTGGCTCTCATTTTGGCTAGGTCAGGCCATTGCGGCGTTAGCTTGTCAGACATGACGGGAAGGGTGGTATGCAGTTTTCTTCCCATTGATATCTGTGTCGAGCCGTAGCTATTCTCTAGATTGATCGGCAAGTACAGTTGCTCGTGGCAACTAAAGTAGAAGTGGGCAAGACAAGACGAAGAAAGGTAAAGTCACGTTCAAGACAAATTAAGCAAGAAGCGAAGACTGTGAGTATGTTCCATACTTATTTATCAGGCAGCCAGATACGTTCGCCAGAAACAATTTGTAAGTGAACTCTGCTCAGCAAGAAAACTTTGCCAAGCATAGGAATATTTAATGACACGTTTACAGCTCAAGCATAAGTGATCGACTGGCGATTATGTGATCACGATATGATTATATTCAGTCACGTTTAGAAGGTTACTGAGTAATTCTGAGGGGTTGGGTTACATAGCAATAGCTAATATCATAAGTTGCAATTAGACTATAAATAGGCAATTCATTGACAGACATGTCTTTATAAGGACTTCGTACTCCACAAGTACTGCACACACTTGCTTGCCAAAATGTGCAGAACTGATTAATTTCATTAACAACATCCTAATTCGAGATTAACACTAAATATTGAGGGACGTAACTGTATGCTTTAAAATTGAGTTTGAATAGGTATAGTACCTGTTAAACTCTCTTTAGACTGTGGACTCCAGTGCTTTCGATAAGTGTGGTTTCACATCTTCTAGCTTAAAGGTAATATTTGCCACAGATTTCCAGTCTTTTTGTGCAATGTATTTGATGAGATTTCCAACGATGTCGCTGTACGTGGTTCTTTCAGACTTCCAGTAAGTAACAACAACTCAGACACAAATTTGGGTTTTCTTCTCGTGCATTAGAATTGTAAGGTGAGATTCAATCTCCATAGATTTTGATGTGTCTGAACACTCTCATTTGCTGACATAGTTAGTAGTCAATGAACCAGAGTCAGATCTATAATCAACTTGGCCAGCACCTATAATGTTGTTTTCGTGGAGTTCCTCATTTGAAGTGGACTGGAAGGGAACTGCAAGAAGGGAAGAACGAATTGATCTACGTGTTTTCTGCAACAGTTTCTGTATTTTCATTGTTTTCCATTTGTTTGCGACTATTTTTCTTCAATCGATAACTGTGTGGCAATGACCACATATGCTTCCATCACTCCAGATTCAGGCTATCTGTGACATAGGGACGCCTCTGGCCAAAAGTAGTTCTCAGTGCACACACTGTTACTACTGCATTTCGAACTTTAGTTAAAGTTTTTCGGTTGGCCTGCCTTGAAATACTCGTGCGTATCGTTGGAGTTAACCAGGTTTATAAATCGTGTGGAAGTTGACAAGTCAAAATCTTTAGCATCTTCTAAATTTATTAAATATTTGCTGGCTCAGGTCCCTGTGGGCTATATATTTTCCATGCGATCTGCATATGTAGTGATGACAAGGTAGTCACAAAACCTTGCTCGCAGATAAATTCCAGGTATTCATCCAGAGACGTGACTTGGTCGCCTGTGATTCCATTGCCCAGTGGTTTGAAATCGATATAAACATATTCCAACTTGACTACGACTGGATCGCTGCACACATTTTCACTTGCACAACATATTTGCACTATATTTCATTTAAGATTCTATCTTCTTTGAGAAACTGTTGTTGTTTGACTGCCATTAGTTGTCAATCCAGCTTCTTGATTACCATAGTAATTGCACGTCCAATGGAAATTCGCCATACATTCTCTGTAAAATGTCTTCCAAATTTTCGCTACTTACCTACTTCGACCTGCTCTTTCCATTTCTGGTATTTAAAAAGTTCTGACATCAAGATTTTGATTGACATTCAAAACGTGATAAAAGGTCTGTGACATTAATCATACTCATTTAAGGCACCACTGTACTTAGTTGGCAGAATTGTAGGTCTAGCTCTTTAATTAGAACAAACTGCTGAAAAAATAATAAATGTTCATTGCATCTCTAATTGGTACTTGAAGTGATTACAATATACGGCCATTAATGAAATCACTGCATCAGCAACTGACCCACCCACTACTTCAAGATACTTGGTGCGACAAACCTGGACACTGATTAATGACATTAATCATGTTCATTTAAGGCACAACTCTGTACTTAGTTGGCAGAGTTTAAGGTCTAGCTCCTAGAGCAAACTGCTGCAAAAATCAGTAAATGTTCTTTGCCTCTCTAGTTGGTACTTCAAGTGATAACAATGTACTGCCATTAATAAAATCAGTGTATCAGCAATTAACTGACCCACTCACTACTTCAAGATACTTGGTGCGACATAAATCTGGACATGTACTGATTTATGGCATTAATCATACTTATTTACATGTACATGTAAGGCACTACCTCACTTGTTGGCAGAGTGATTTAAGGTCTGATTTCAAAGACTGGGACTTATAAAAGAATATAATTTTTTACAAGTGTGCGAGAACATTCTTGCAAAGTAGTTGAGGCCTTGAAGCAACTTACAAAATAATTTTCAGACCTTCCCCTCTAAAATTTCAAAGATTGTGCTCGGCTCCACATAAATTTGTGGTCGCAGTTGGAATTCACCTGACGCATTTAAGGAAAGGCTCAACGATGAAGCCTTGTTCTGTTTGTGGAAAGGGAGTGATTGAATGATTTATCTCTTTGCCAGGCACATGGTTATCACAGAACCACTTCTGATGTGTCTGTTAAGGATGCTGCATGATCTTGTATCGAAAATATCTGTACATGTGTTGGAACAGCAGCAGAATGGTATCCAGAGGGGTTCCAACCACCACTGTGTTGGTAATAATGGCACATGTGGATGTAGTGCATGTACTCCAGCCCTTCTGTTGCACATCTCATGGGGCTATGGAAGGGCAAGCCATGCAGCAGGATTTGGCACCACATCAGTAAACTTCACCGTGTGTGGCTTTAGTGCATCTCTGCCATAGCATTAGACTATGGGAAGTATCAGCAGCTTTTACATAGTCACTAATTAACTGTTCATTTACTCTAAAATCATAATCTTCCACTTTCTGACTGCCTACTGCTTTAATCACTGGTGGTGGATCTTTTCTTGCAATAAATTACATCGCATCTGCTGCCAGATCTGGGTCAGAAGTGTGGATTACTTCTGTTGGCCACGCAATCGTTAACTGTAGGTCGGAAGGAGGTTTCTGGCTAAAGGGTCTATCCGGAAGGACATTGTCCAGGCTATGAGCATATCGATCCTCAGTGTCGCCAGACTGTTTAAATGCACGTGGTGGGACAGTAATCGCCTAACCCAATTGCAATAATCCGCCCCTTATGGGACTGTCCTGGTTAGCAATAACTATCTATCTAGCTTCAAAGCTACAAACTCCTCAAAATCATTATTTTCGCTTGTCATTGCCTTGTTTGACCACATATTCTGGAAGTCCTCCATGCAGGGGATGCGTCCAGCTCTGGCGGTAAAATTCCATGTCAATGGTACCAATTTTTGTTTCAGTCGCAAATGTCTTGCACATGATCGAAGATTAGAATTATAGGATGATCAACTGGGCACTTCTCTTTCATGAAGTGTCAAATAGGTTGTCATTCTCTCATAACACTCATGTCTGTAAGACAAATAATCTATTTATTTATCTATCTATCTATGTGATATGACGTCACAAATGTTATTAATTACTTAAAGATTGATTCTATTTTAGTAGAATAGCCCACCAGCTTTGCGTATGAATTATAGTTTGGAGTTACAGGGTGCGAGCACTTTGACTCCCCCCCCCCGAGTCCCCTGAGCCTGCAAAATCCCTATCTTGATACAGCTAAAACAAACTAAAACAATATCATGTTTTGTCGGCATGAACTTTCTGCAATGAATTAGTATAAACGAGGCTGTGCGAAGTTTTGTACTTTTCTGTCAAAACCATGCCCTATTACAGAGCGAAACAGCTCCAAAAATCATCCCGTAACTCGTGAACCCGTAAAGTTCAAGCATGGGAGTACCACCCCCTCCTAGAAATAGTGTCTATATGCGGGAAATACTGATGCAGAAAACATTGATATATATCAAGTTTCTCTTTTTATTAGAGTAATACATTTGCATCATATAACAAACACAGGACTAGAAACAAGAGTACAACCGTATTTGCTCTAGAAGTAACAAAGTTATACACCCGCCATCGACCCTGTTGTGGCCTGGCTTTCTGGATGATGTCATACACGGCGGAAAATAAGTTATATTTCCGTGAACAAAAGCAGCAAAGCTTTTACATCATTTCCATCCACAATGCCCATTTTTTTCAGGATTTCCTCCGTCAGAAGCTAATAACACGCGCCATCCAATTCAAGTCTAGTAAATACGTGTACGTATTTCTGCATTCCTTTCTTTGTTAACAATTCTGCAACAGCAAACCTGTCCACTGGTGTGAAAGGATCTGCGAAAATAAACACAGTTCTGTTTAAATTCTAGGTGCTTATACAAAGTTGTAGATTTGTTTGTTTCATTTAAAAAGAAAAAGACATTCTTAAAAATGGAGTAACAAGAACATTAGCAAATACTTTTCGTTTTGCTGAATTGGCTTGATATTTAACTTTCTGCCATCGGGCGGAGGAGCGTAGATTCTTAGGCCTCTAACTAACACGTTTTTATTCTTCTATTTTATTATGACATATACGCATTCCAGTTTTAAATGAATTTGCTGTTACCCGTAACTTACTAACCTCTGACGAAATCAAACATTGCAAAAACTTCCTGAATCGTGTAGCAGATTGGCAGCTCTTCTCCTGCAAATGTATGGGATTTTGGTCGAGTTTGGACCTCCGTAACTGCGCTCCAGATTCGCAGATTGCGATAAATATTATGTCTTTTAAGAGGTATTTGTCCTAAGATTATTTCCTCTAAACAAGAAGAATTGGTTAAGACTATAACTTCTGTAATCACAGTTTTAAAACTTCATACAAATCCTTCTAAATGCGGTCTAATCATCAATTATCCTTGTTTAGAGGAAATAATCTTAGGACAAATACCGTTTGAAAGACATAATTTTTATCGCAATCTGCGATTTTGGAGCGCAGTTACGGAGGTCCAAACTCGACCAAAATCCCATACATTTGCTGTAATTTTACGCGTGTTTGCCCCCCAATCAAGAT
>JAOBYG010198749.1:0-10169 GCA_025403545.1 Epizoanthus stellaris
AGGTCCCCATCTGGGGTATATGTTTGACCTGCTCCCCAACTCACCAGTTGTTAATCTTGTTGTTCTCCCACAGCCTGTTGCCAGGGTCCTATTCCACAGGGATGTTATGTCTGGGAATGATAGTAGTGATGAGTGTGATGGCGTTTGTGCTCTTGAGTCAAGAGAGTGTGAAGGAAATACAGTCAGGTCTCACAATGGACTAGATGTGGAACATGTAAAACTTGAAAAAAGAAGTGCGACGCATTCTGGAAAGACTCCAAGCGAGAGTGGAGTAATTTATGAAGGTAGTTGTAGATGGAAGAATTGTTTGGATAAAACAGAAGAACAGTTATCTGTAAATGTTAATGATTCTGTAAAGATCAAAGGACAAATGCTTAGAACAGACAGTGGTGGGGAAACATCCACTGGTGAACTCCACACTAACTGTGAAATGACAGAACTGCATGATGGTGCTAAACAAGCTAATTCCCTTTCTAGCCCAGCACTTACCAAGAAGTCAAGCTTTATGATGTTTTCACCTGATGGAGAATCAAGCTCTAAATATACTCCACTATCTAAGCTTCCACATATGCACGCCCTTGCACAATCTACACCGATTTTCTGCGCTGATAGGAATGCAAACTTCACCTCGGATGCAATTGGAATGATAGAATCCTGCCCACCGTTTACTCCACTTAGCAAGCAACAGTCAAGAGATGTTTGTAATCAGCATGACAGTTGCCAAATAGCTGAATCTTCCTACGCTGATATATCCTTTGTTTCTCCGTCGTCATCTACTGCCGAGCTACTTGTTCAGGCTGCAGATGCTGCTGTCACTGTTGAACAAGCTGTTGAAACCAATACCTTGACACCAGCTGGAAGGCAGGATGATGTAGTTACCGACAAACTTGACCTCTCATACATGGCGTTTGGCTCACCATCTCAGTCATTTGAGCTAGCTATGGCCCTCGCTGCTGATAAAGTTTCTGCATCAATCACGGGCGATTCTGGCGTATTTGTCTCTGGTGAGTTGAACATTTGTTTGCATTGATAATCACTTTGTCAGAAAGTGACATTCGCTTGTTTGAATTGAACAAGCAACCTTGACTGGAATTGATTCGTTTGTTCCAATCCACACGAACATTGTTTTCCTTGCCCATCCAATACCAAATTAGAAAATGAAACCCAGTGTTCCTAGGTAGTTCACACAGTATTTGTTGTGGTAGGACATCCTAGCGAGTTGTTTCCTTCTTCCATGGATATATTCTTGACTATACCCTTAAAGTGGCACGTGGGGCCAAAATACTAAAATTTTGCACCATCTTATTTCCGTGAAATATGCCAAAAGTCGTCAAATTAGCAACTTATTTCAATGAAAATATGCTAAAAAGCGAAAGAGAACAAGTGATTTTGAGTTAAAGTGCAGGATGGTTAAGATTGAAGTGGATTACAAATCATGAAAATTGATTTATATTGAATATTATGTTTTGGGCAATTTACTATGACTTATTATTCTGAATATCTTTCCCTTCATCGTTATTTGGGAATATTTTCTTCCTAATTTGGAGATAGTAAATCCCAATTAAAGCAATTTCTGGCTATATTTTATTTTTGTGAAAATATAATGCAAGCAGCCTTGACATTCGCCCAAAACAATCGCATGCCAATTATTATTAGTTTACTTATCTGATCAGGATTAAGGTTTTGGAGCATTTGGTACATACATGTATTGGGTACATAGATCTGCATGTTGAATTCATTTACAGTGTTATATATTATATGTTTAATAATATTTCTTGACAATTTGACAGGTTCTGCTCCAATACAAGCAGGAACTAAAGTGGCGACACTAGCAGACTCCAATACTGACGCCAATACAGACTCCAGAAAGGACAGCATTGACTTAGAGTTGACAGATGAAACTGAGCCAGTCCTTAAGAAGCCTGTCTCTGCTAGAGTGTCAGGTCTGAAACGATCAGTCAAACCAAGACGATTCTCCTATCCAACTTCTAGTCAGATTACCAAATCGAAGAAAACCCCGGAAGAAAGGCCTGTTGATGGCAGAATATCGGAGAGCAAAACAAGTCACAGTTTCACTGAAACAAATATGATTGAACCAATAGTGACAACTCTGAAACACACAAACGGTGTTTTATCTAAAACTATATTATCAAAGGCCAACAACGACATTGGCATATCAAAGGTTAGCAAAGTAACAGAGAATGCTGAAGAGGTCTCTCTACACAGACGAAAGTGTAGTGATTTCGATAATCTACCAGCAGAGAAGATAGAAATATGTGATCAGAATGAAGTAAATAAAGGTGAATCTTTAGAGAGTACAACAAGAAACGGTAGTCCCAAAGGAGATTTGCGCTGTAGTTCTGAGAGTATTGATTCCGGAATACCTGAAATGTGTAAAACGATATCAGTGACTTTGGACACATCAGGTTTAACTGTTCAACCCTGTCAGACTGGCGGTTGTACTGAAGATAAAGACAAGACATTCCCTACAAAATTTGCTACAAATGAAGTTCAGAAGAATAGAAATAATTTATTGCACATTCATCAACAAAATAAAGATGGGATACCTTCAGATGTGGCAAATCTGTTTACAACTGCTTCAGGAAAATCAATTACAATTTCCAAAGAGTCTTTAGACAAAGCAAGTACATTCCTCAGTAGAGTGGAGACCAGCATGTCTTTAGATAAGTTTGATGAGGCTATTGAAATGGCGTGTCAGGAAGTAGAAAGGGAGAATACTACTTCTTCCATTAGCCCCATTATTGAGAATAAAGAACAACTGCGACCAGAAACGTATTCTTCTACAGCTAATAAAGATCAGTCAGAAAGGACTTGTGCCTCTCCAAAACGTAATGACGAGAATGTTTCTGCAAGCACTTGGAACGATATGAATGGATCCAAGAAGGTCATCAACAGGGAGATTGAACGACTTGGATCAGTACCATCTAGTTCTCCTTCAAATGAAACTGGGGAGATAATGGAATGTTCAGCTATGATGCCCCCTGCTTCTATTGTTCCAATATTAGACACGGTGCAAGAAGACAATATTGCTTTTCTAAAGGACTCTGAAGATGTAAGTTTTCTTGACCAAGACATTGAGCTGGCCTGCGTCGAAGCAGAGAAGAAAATATCATCACCCTCAAGTAATATAAACACGAAAACAACACTTGTTGATACCGCAGATATGAGCAGTAAGCCTGACCAGAGGGGTGCAGATTTATGTGACACTGATGGATTGAGTGAGATTCCTTGGAACTGCTTTTCTTCAGATGGTTCTGATGTTGAGGTGCAATTGCCATTAGACAAGAAGAATACAACAGAGAGTGGACTTTCTCAGTTAAGCTGCAGGAATATAATTTCTGATGGTCGTCCAGGGACAGATGGACAATTAATTTCAGCCATGACGTTTGAAGGATTTCAGACAGCGAGTGGTAAATGTATCAAAATCTCCGAAAAAGCTTTAAAAAGTGCAACGTCTTTTATGGAGAATATCGAGGAGTCATCAGGTTCCAGTACTAGGGTAGAAAATGCCATGGTCATTATGCAAGAAGTTGAGGATAAGAGTAAGCATGAACGGCACACGAGTTTTACTTTTGCCTCCAAAGGTACTTGCAACATGAACTCTACAGGGTTTTGTACAACGAGTAGCAGGGAGATTGATGTGACAGAAGATGCTGCTAAGTCACACAAGGAAACGGCAAAGATAAGTCAGCAACTGAACCCAGCTAATACGGAAGGTAGAAAGAATGGCTTCCAGGGTTTTCAAACAGGAAGTGAAAAATTAGTGACAGTATCAGAAGATGCTCTGCATAAAGCCAAGGCCAGAATAGAATCACTTGAAGAAGCAGAGAGTGATGAAAAACTGAAATCAGTCAATACAGAAAAAGAAAAGAGGGGATTCCAGGATTTTCAAACGGTAACCGAAAAATCTGTGACAGCATTAGAAGACGTTCTGTACAAAACCAAGGCCCGAATACAAGAACTTGAAAAGGATCAGATAAGTCAAAAGCTGAACTCAGTCAATAAAGAAATTGAAAAGAAGGGATTTCAAGATTTCAAAACAGCAGGTGGAAAATCTGTGACAATATCAGAAGATGCTCTATACAAAGCAAAGACTAGAACGGTGGAACTTGAAGGTGGTGAGGTTGATCCAGAACTGAAGTCGGTCAATAGAAAAGTGGAAAATAATTGCTTCCAAGGTTTTCAAACAGCAAGTGGGAATTCTGCGACAATATCAGAAGATGCTCTATACAAAGCAAAGACTAGAACGGTGGAACTTGAAGATGGTGAAGAACTGAAGTCGGTCAATAGAAAAGTGGAATATAATTGCTTCCAAGGTTTTCAAACAGCAAGTGGGAATTCTGCGACAATATCAGAAGATGCTCTACACAAAGGCAAGACCAGAATAATGGAACTTGAACAGGCAGAGATTTGCCAGAAACCAAACTCACCCTGGACAGAAAGTGAGAAGAACGGCTTCCAAGGCTTTCAAACAGCAAGTGGAAAATATGTGACAGTATCAGAAGATGCGCTGCACAAAGCCAAGGCAAGGATGATGGAACTGGAAGAGGCCGAGATTGGCCAGAAACTGAATTCACCCAGGACAGCACATGAAAAGAACGGCTTCCAAGGCTTTCAAACAGCAAGTGGAAAATCTGTGACAGTATCAGAAGATGCGCTGCACAAAGTCAAGGCCAGAATGATGGAACTTGAAAAGGTGGAGATCAGTAAGATACAGAATTCATCCAGGACGGAAATTGAGAATAACAGCTTCCAAGGTTTCCAAACAGCGAGTGGAAAAACTGTGACAGTATCAAAAGATGCTTTGCACAAAGCCAAGGCAAGGATGATGGAACTTGAAAAGGCAGAGATTGGTTTGAAAATGAATTCACCTACAATAGAAAATCAAAAGAACGGCTTCCAAGGTTTTCAAACAGCGAGTGGAAAAACTGTGACAGTATCAGAAGATGCTTTGCACAAAGCCAAGGCAAGGATGATGGAACTTGAAGAGGCCGCGATTGGTCAGAAAATGAATTCACCTAGGACAGACATTAGAAAGAACAGCTTTCAAGGCTTTCAAACAGCGAGTGGAAAAACTGTGATAGTATCAGAAGATGCTTTGCATAAAGCCAAGGCCAGAATGCTGGAACTTGAAACAGCCACGATTGGCCAGAAACTGAATTCACCCAGCACAGAAAATGAAAAGAACGGCTTCCAAGGTTTTCAAACAGCAAGTGGGAAAACTGTGATAGTATCAGAAGATGCTTTGCATAAAGCCAAGGCAAGAATGCGGGAACTTGAAGAGGCCGCGATTGGTCAGAGAATGAATTCACCCAGGACAGAAATTAGAAAGAACAGCTTTCAAGGTTTTCAAACAGCGAGTGGAAAAACTGTCGCAGTATCAGAAGATGCTTTGCACAAAGCCAAGGCAAGAATGATGGAACTTGAAACGGAAGAGATTGGTCAGAAAATGAATTCACCCAGGACAGAAATTAGAAAGAACAGCTTTCGAGGTTTTCAAACAGCAAGTGGGAAATCTGTCACAGTATCAGAAGATGCCATTCACAAAGCCAAGGCAAGAATGATGGAACTTGAGAAGGCAGAGATTGGTAAGAAAATGAATTCAGCTAGAACAGAGATGGAAAAGAACGGCTTTCAAGGTTTTCAAACAGCAAGCGGGAAAACTGTGACAGTATCAAAAGATGCTTTGCAAGATGCCAGGGCCAGAATGATGGAACTGGACAAAGTAGTGTCTGGACAGATACCGAATTCTCCCAGGACAGAAAATGAAAAGAATGGCATTCAAGGTTTTCAAACAGCAAGTGGAAAAACTGTCAAAATATCGGACGTTGCCCTTCAAAAATCGAGGGCCAGAATGATGGAACTTGAAAAGGCAGAAGATGTTGTCAATAACTGTGGATTTCAAGAGTTCATAACTGCAAGTGGCAGATCAGTAACAGTTTCAGAAGAAGCCCTGTGCAAGGCTAAGGCTAAGATGATTGAAATTGAAAGTTCTGTTCAGGAACGGAATATCACCAACCAGGTTACAGGAATAGCTGAAGAACCTTCCCGCAAACGAGTAAACCAATCTGTTCAGAAATCGCCCATGAAAGTAGGTGGCCCATCTGCCATTACTGACTCGAGAGAACACTCCAGTGTGCAGCTCGTACCCGTGGGAGTAGCTCCATTACTGACTGATGACGATGTATCAAAAGAAGTGATGGAAAGTTCTAAGGCCCTGCTCGAAGACGAGGCATTTCTTGATTTGGGAGAGTATATCTCGGGCAGATCAGATAGGTCTAGTGGACTTTCGCGTGAGACGAATACATCAGCAGTGCGACGAACACCGCAAAATGTTGCCCAGAGACAATCTGGAAGGCGATCAACTTCTAGAAAAGGTAAAATTGAAATAGTGCCTGTCATTCAACAACTTTGAGATATGTTTCTGCTTGCTTTTCACAGGTTATCCAAGCTCATGAGTCGAGCCTTAGGACTATGGCGATGCGATTTATGTCTTTGTGTGGGAATTCATTTCGATTCTCAATACTGCCATCTTTTTGTGTAGTTTGGGGGAGGGGTTTTGAAGCCATTTAGAGTGTGTTTCATTTCAGTGTTGTCACCACTACCATTGTAACATCTTGAGAAATCAAATTGAATTCCTATACAAAGTCTCATGATGCATTGCTATTTGTATATTAGCTGACATGATGTAGTCCAAAGGCTTGAATTGCAAGCCTGGATTGCCTGAGGTTTTGGAGAATTTATTAGCAGATGGAACCATGCTGGTGTGTAAGTCAGTGATAGGTTTCTCATTTACAAGTGAGTACTAATGAAAATGCATAGTATTCTTGCTTTTTATTTTTTATTTATATATCATAATTCGCACGGGTTTCCCATACACGCGAATGTGCATTGCAGGTGCTAAGTGCTAATTTTTTTGAAAAACCAACTAAATGTGCAGTTACAGGTGCAGGTGTAAATAAAATAATTACATATGTCCACTCTCGGTGATGTAGCAAGGATGTGACCTGTTTGCTAACGTGTCCATCTTTACTAGGAATGAAAACGGATCCAGACACTATGAACGGACAACTGACACCATTACAGGTAACCTACTACTGTACTTCCTGGGTGCACGGGTCTTCCAAACTTGCGGTTCAGATTTTGTGAAATGCGTTAAGTACTGGAGTCCCACCATATGTTAACTATGAAACATGTAATTCGGTTAATACATTTTGTATAAAACGAAAAAATAATAATAATTTAAATTAGATGAAAGAAAAAAAATCTTAGTTTAAAATTTTGAAAATATCTGATGTTGGATGATCTTCCGAACATTTAAAGATTTCCAAATATATTCCGAATGTTTCAGAATATTTCCAAACATTTTCCGAAAATTATCTATACACATGCCGAACCCTTTCTGAACACTTTACGAACATTTCCAAGTGCGCATCTTTTTTCCCATAGCAACAGCTATGATGTACTTCTATCCAGTTGCTTTGGCCAGTCAGAGAGTGATTTCAACATTTTGCACTCAATTTCAAAAATCTGCACTCACTTTCAAATGAACTGCACTCACTTCAAATGAACTGCACTTCTCTCAGCCAATCAGAATGCAGAGTTTTTTGTTACTGTATGAGTAGATTACAAAACTGCATTCTTAACTGGATTTAACAGAACTCTAAAGTGTTCTGGACTTTCCCAAGGTGTTGGTTTATCGTTTGCGCTGCTAAATGCCAGTAAAGACGTTAAATCAAACTGGGCTTGTCAAAACAATGTTTTTCGTATCAAACACATATTGGGACAGTCGTAGCATCTGAAATCGTGGTGGCAACTATAGAGAGACAACGATAAGTGTACCTGAGAAATGTCCATTGTTTTATTTATTATACGTCACAAAATTAAATGAATGTTCAGTTTATAAAGTTACGATGAAATCCACAACAGAGAGAAATGTTTGTTGTTTTGGTGTACATTGCTCTTGAAGTAAGAAAATGGTGAAAGTTAGGTTGTTAGAAGTTTATCTGAGATTAGAGTAAGCACCAACTATATAACAAAAGTTATAATACTGTTAAAATCGAAGTGATACTTTAATGTACAGATGATAAATCCCTGAGAGGTCAACCTATTATTACAAGTAACAGCTGTTAGTGAAATGAGATGTAGTTTGGCTAAACAACTCTCTTAACGCTCAAGATATCATGTGTCACCCGTCTATTTTTCTGTTATTGCCAATGTGTTTAATTACTTTTGTCTTGTTGTCGCAGGGTATGCGGGCGATTAGCACATCCACCACTCTAGATGTCAGTAGTAGAGTTTCGGAACAAAGATCCCTGATGAAGCCACATACGGTTACTTCGGCAGGTTTGTGGGATAAGAAATACTTGTGGGAAGATTTTTTCACTGTTTTCCAGAATCAGTTTTGATGACGTGAATATGTACAAGGGAAAGAATGGCAACCGCACAGTCTCAGTTACATCACCGGGCTGACTAACCGGCTTTAACTTGTCATCAATACAGACATACCGTGAATAATGTATGATTTAGACACTTGTAGTTTTGGTGAAATTGAGAGTAAAAAAATACCCCAGAAGTCCTTTTTTAATGAGAATTGAAACTTTCTTCATAAGGATAGAGTCACAATAAATAAAAAAATTAACATCTGTTATCTTGAATCTTTATTTGGCAGGGATGGTTTGCGATAGGTGGACACATAGTCCAGCTAGCCTGCTCAGACCAGCGAGGACTGGCCTAGAAATGACAACAACTGGAACACCCAGGTTTGGCCATACACTCAACACTAATCTGTTTCAAAACCTATTCATACTTTACTGTGATATATAACTGTCCTTGTGGTTTGCATGGTAACTATTATCCATTGATCACATTGTCTCCCTTCTTCAGTCGCTCTTTAAGTATGACTCTATGACTGTTTTTATGGCAGTTTAGTATGTAGACTTACTTTCTTTTCTTTCTATATCTGTGTGCCGATTTCTTGTAAAAGACTTTTAAAAGTCGAGATTAAGTGAACGTGAGACTTCATGAGTGTTCAAGCTATTGCTCTCGTTGAACACCAAAGGCAATGCTCATTCACCATCATCATTTCTCATGCGCTCTCATCAAATTTGAACTTGGTCAAATGTACCGGAGAGTCGATAAGAGTTTTTGCTCGTTTGATTGGCGAGAGTTATATGAGGGTTTATCCAACAAATTGTGTCGACTCTCAGGTCAACTCTCAGCAAATCTCTTGCAAAGCTTGTGTGACTCGCATTCAATTCTTGATTAACTCTCAAGCAACGTTACTCTTCCAATTATCATTCATAAACTCTGATCAACTCTTGTAACCCTTTGATCCAGCCTTTGCAATGATCCACTGACACTGAAACTAAAAATGAAAAGATGAAGTGTTTGTTTTGTAGCCAGCCTAAGTGGAGAATAATGAAAAAGAAAGTTAAAATATCACTTGTCTATTCTGCACTTTTTTTTCAGTGGCACAACCCCAACTGGAATTAGCTCAAGACGTCTATTTGGTGCACCAGTTTGTAATACAAGTAGCATACCAAGACACAAGAGAGCCTTTAGTCTTACTAGCCAGCATCAGCACCCTCATGTAGCTACACTCACTGGTACCCCCGTGGGTTCCTCCGTCATGAGATTGAAGACAGGGGGGACAGTTACAGCAAGGCCACATTTCAGGACCCCGTATCGAACAGGAACGCTTTCAGCTGATGTGCGCCAAGGAGAAGAAGAGCACACGCCAGTGAAAAAAAGGCCGAGAATATGTGAACCGACAGACATTGTGGATGGTGGGACTAATGGAAATACTAGTGGGAACATCTGTAGAGACACTCCTGAGAAAACGAATGTTACCAACTCTGCTGAAAAGGTTTGTTTGTTTCTTATGCCTCTAGATTTTAGATACAACCTCATGCATACGTATAACACAACCACGTGTAACTTACAGTTGTTTGATAGGCGAGGTTTACTTTTGTATAAGGTGTCGGCAAAAGTATTGGCAAATTTAATTGGACAACTAAAGTAGAGTTGACAGTGCTGCTAATGATGAACTAAATGGTGGTTGTTCAGTTTAAGAAATCCCATCTCATCCTGTCCTGTCCTGTCCTGTGCTGTGCTGTGCTGTGCTGTGCTGTGCAGCACAGCAGATC
>JAOBYG010198860.1:0-17784 GCA_025403545.1 Epizoanthus stellaris
ACATTTCGAACGAAATTTCGGCGAAATTTCGCCAAAGAACAATGCCCGAAACTTCACGAAATTTCCTTGCAAAACTTTTTACCACTACTGTATTTCGAGCAGAAAAGTTGAATCCCCATACAAAGTCTTACATTTCCCCATTTCGTAAAAATCATACAAATATACACATAGGGCCTGGTTCGCCTGTGGGTTCGAGACACGGAATTTGAATACCTTTGATCATGCCTTGTTGGCGAGCTAAGCGGTGTGAAACCACAAACCTCTGGGGACTTGATATGAGTTAATTGCTAGTTCTTATTCTAGCCGTCATTTGCATTTTACGTATTTTAGTTCACAAGCTAAGTAGCATGTTGTTTTATGGATTTTAGTTGGCTGCAAACAACTATATAAAGTTAGAAGAGTTTTGAAAATTTACAGTAAAAAAGAAAAAATTATCTTCAAGAGAAAACCATCAAGTGATTAGTATCAAGTGATAAATGCAAGCAACATGGCTTGGGTCTCTTGTCAATGTTGACGCAGCTCCCGGGACGCTGTGGTGGAGATACTACAGCAATCTGGACGTCAAAATTTATCTTCACTTCTCAAATCTGAAAGAAATCTAGATAATTAAGCAACACATTTAACGAGAAACTCAACTAGATATTAAAGTGCTAGCAACAACTTTCTGTCGGACAAGCACATCGGAAACTAGATCAGAGCAAACGGCACGTGTAAACATAAATTTGACTTACCTTCGGTTAAGTGCTCTTCAATCTTCATTACTGTCCATACTGCGCTATTTATATTTCTGTCTGGCTGTGTTAAAATATGTTGTTTACAAAATTCAAGCAGAATTGCATATATGCTTCAGATTTGACTACCTATTTGTTGAATTGTTGAAAGTCAGAACTCAGTAGAGACTTGAGGGAAACTTTATGAAAGAAGCTGTTGTTGTCGAAAAAGCCTTGTATGTACTTGATTGTTGCTCGTAGGCCGCCCGGCTTTCTAGATCAGAATGCCGGTTTATGTAGCTTGGTTTGTGCATGCACAACTCTGAAGTTCTTTGCCTTCCCTTTTTAAATCTCATGAAATTTTAATTAAAGCTAGAAATGGTGAGCAAAACCCACATAACTCTCGCCCAGGTATCGTTAAATAAGACATCACAGACAAATCGTATCAGGTACGATGTAAATTAGGATGTGCACCAGCTTCCACGATAACTTGATGAAAACAAATAATTATTTTGCTCTTCATTGATTTCACTTCCGAAGATTGGTTTTAATGTACAAGTTCATGACTCGAGTGGACTCTCGAGTCAACAGGATCGAGTCAATTGAGTCACTATTGTTTTATCTATCTCATTAACTTTTGACGCGCGAGTCTGCGTGTCGATCGAGTCACATGCACTCGTGAGTCAGGTTACGTTACCTCTTTGCGGTACTGTATATTCAACGAGAACAAAAAGAAAACTATACATGACTATTATTCCTAGCATATGCAGCATTTTGACAACTTTAAAGACTGCAACGCTGTTTACACTGTCTGGTTAAAATGACCAATTTATATACATCTGATTATATACATACTAGTAATAAACGGAAACAAACTGTTAAAATTAAATATATCAGGGAGACGTAGCTGGGCATCCTTTGAAGTCATTTGGCATCTGGTTATAGAGTTAAAAAAGATAAGTAATTTCCTTCGAAATATGAATAATATCCCAAACAGGTAATAATAATAATAATAATAATAATAATAAGTTATAGTAATAATAAGTTTTAGGAGCATCCATTCCTCCTAGGCTCGATGCTCTTACAATAGTGGCTAATATATCTAAAATAATAATGAAAAAATTTACATCTACATAATAGAAATCTAACCTATCACAAAATCTAATTATAACTCTTAGTAAAAAGGTAGCTTTTAAGACTTGATTTAAAAGTGGTGATATTGTCAATGGATCTAATGCCGTCAGGAAGGGTGTTCCACAGTTTCGCTGCGGCGACAGAAAATGACCTATCACCGTATGTTACAGTGTTGGACTTAGCGACTGACAGATAATTACGTGTGCTTGATCTAAGAGAGCGGGACGGTCTATAAACATTTAAGAGTTCACTTATGTACGTGGGCGCTTGGCCATGAAGGGCTTTGAATGTAATTAATAATAACTTAAAAGTTCGGAGGTTATGCCCCATCCGGGGTGACAAGATATAAGAAGACACGTCCTATTGACTCCAATTATTCATAAAAATGTTACAACATAATGGCACTGCAACATAAAACAAAGAGAACAGACTTGGGTACGAGTTAGACGTAATCAAAATTTTAATATTAATAACATAGGTGGTAAATTAATTCGTGAATTTGCACTCCATATATTTCTGTAATTGCAATTTTTCTGTAATTGCAATTACAAATCTTCGGGAATGTCCGGAAAATTTTCAGAAAAGTTAAAAATTATTCGGAAGGGTTCGGAAAGGTTCGTTAAATCTTCGGAAAGGTTCGGACAATCTTCGGAAATGTTCGGAAAATCATCGGCAAATCTTCGGAAGGTTTCGGAAAATCTTCAGAAAGGTTCCGATAATCTTCGGAAAGGTAAGGAGAATCTTCGGAAGGGTTCGGAAAATCTTCGGAAAGGTTTGGAATTATTTTCAAAGGTTCAGAAAGTCTTCGGAAGAGTTCGAAATATCTTAGAAAGGTTCGGAAAATCTTCGGAAAATTTTCGAAAAATCTTCGGATGGGTTCGCAAAAAGTGTTTCCATCTTCAATGCAGTTCGTTTTTAAAATCTTGCATTACAACGTAATTTCCCTGATTCTTCAAAACACAACACCACTTGACGCTTTCAGCATACTTCTTTGCCAAGCGCGCGATTTAACGCTAAGTACAAAAATGTTAATTCGACTAAAATTAATTTACCACCTATGTTATTAAAAGGCAATCAAATGGAGCCTGGTACAATTTGGGAAAAATTAACTTGTGTTTTGTCAAAATTGAAAGAATTGCCTTCACCTACGTTTCGGGGCAATTATCTCAATTTTGACAAAACACGCGTGAATTTTTTCCAAATTGCACTCGGCTCCATTCGATTACCTATACAAATCAAATGACACAATTTTTTCAGTGAGTAATCTTAGTAGCTAGGAAAAATAGTTCTCCGCCCACTTATCCACTAGTTGTCATTTTTCTATTGAACTAATTAAAAGTTCAGTTATAATCAGTTATCTGAGTCCCCCTAACCCTCCCCCTATTTGCATATAAACCGTATCATTTATAGGTTAATTAGTCTGTAACAGAACATCCCGGCCCTCCGGGATTATAAGTTCCCCCACCCTCCTCTTCCCACCCCAACTCATTAGTACAGAGATTCACATTTGACATAAAAGGAATTTCTACCAGAATATAAGAACGTAGCCTGCCAGCAGACGCTAATCTTCCTTCGCAGCGAGAAATGAAACCAATCATCTGCGGGCAGGCTATCAGGAACGCCAAACACATTTATAGTGTCATTCCGGTTCAATTAATTAATGACGTAACTAGTACAATTTCAAATTTCTTTACCTTCACCTTATTATATTGTTTCCAACTCTGAGGCCTTAGTCAAGTCCATCGAACAAGATTTGCAAGAGATATGGTGGAAAAACCGCGACTTTTTCAGAATACGCTAAAAACGACTATTTCTACATTTTAGCTTCTGCACAGGCCTCCTCCCGTAATAAAGTATCTTATAGTTTCGAGAAACCGATATGAAAGTATCTCTCTCTAGCTTTGTTTTGCTGCAAGCAGAACTTCGTTCGAGCTAGTATTCGCTGATCTATGCCTATTTTTTAAACAGGAGTGAATCGGAGATTAATGCCAGTAAATAGACTAGACCCATTTTATGTTAACGGGCTAGATATACATAATAGTTGGTTACTTACTTCAATAACAAAGGTGCTATTTTCCACGTGCAGTGCTAGTGCGTATTTCATATGTCTCGCTGGCCGGATGCTGTTGTAGAAAAATAATCCATCTTTTTGGCCAGACGTGAAATTGAACCCTAGAGAATGCAATGCAGATAACCAATATAAACATTTTGACCCACTACATCCTTCAAAACATAGGGAGCCTATGGCTAACTCGTGGGATAATAACAGGGAAGGATTTCTATTTTGTTTGAAAAATGTTTGCACAATATCAAATTACTAATGTAATTATCGCTTCTTTTCTCGTCTCTTTATCTTTACAGTAAGCATTTTACTACTTATATTTGTTAGTTAGTTTCAGCGCTGTGGAAGCGTAGCTCTGTAGTTCCCTCGTCCTCGTCCTCGTCCTCATCCTCGTCCTCGCCCCACCCTCCATCTCCCCACCACCCAACATTAGGATCAGCATCAGCCTCCGGCTTCAAATGAAACTTTTATTATTTTTATGGATGACATTGACTCGTAGCGACAAAATTAAATATAAGTACAGTTGATATCTGCTGATTTTAGAGATCGATTACATTGCTAAGCTTGTCAGCAGTTGTTCAGTATCATCACAAATAAATATGTGTACATTTTTAATATGAAAGAAACACGACTGTATTTGGCGAAACTTTATACAATACCGTACAGCGCGTTCTGGTTTTAATAGAGAACCCGCAGTAAATTTTAAAAAATTTCAAAACCTAAAGTGAGGTGAAGAAATGGATTCTTAGTGATATCGCAGAATTTTAGAATTCTTGTTCCGTGACCGCAAGTTTAAACTTGTGCAGACAGATTTAATTTCTCCATCGGCAGTCATGCATGTATCAGTTCAATTCTGGTTGCAAATTAGATGTTTTTAAAATTGCAAACAAGTCTACAAAGTAACAATAACAAAGTGAGGTGAAGAAATGAATTCTCAGTGATATGTATTGGAAATCGCAGAGTTTTAGAATTCTTGTTCCGTGACCGCAAGTTTCAAGTTGAGCAGACAGATAGTAATTTCTCCATCGGCAGTCATGCATGTATCAATAGCTATCAATTCAACTCTGGTTGCAAATCAGATCTTTTTTAAATTTCAAGCAAGTCTACAATATACGGTAACAGTAACAAAATAGAAAGTAAAATTACCAGCAAAATATAGCATCAAGTTCTATGCGATCTAATCGGAGTAATTTTACCTTTCGGATTTAGTTGTTGGCCCTGATATGTAATTAGTTTCATCACTTCATGTTCACAAGCCCGTCCATACTGCGCGTATGCGGCCTCTTGGAGAATCCATATGCGTGTCAACGTGTGTACTGTTGTGAACTATATGGTGCACGACAATTCAATGTGAGTAGTTTCTCTTTGTCACTCAACATCGTTTATAGTTCTGATCAGGAGAAATAAACGCATTGCATGAAATTTTTTTAAATTTCCAAACACACCACGTGTCACTGACGGAGCGTTCTGGAGTGTTTTATACGCGGCTATACGTCCAGCTGCTGGTACTGACACAACATACAAGTACAAGGTCATAACTTGTTCGATATAATATCGAACAAATTTCTGTCCATCCATTGCGTTGTTTTGTTTAGCAGAAAGTTTATTCTCTCGGTCCTCGAATTCGAAGACCTCGCGAATTTGTGTGAATCCAGCGCCTCACTGATTTGAGAATCTAAAATGTGGCACAGTGCTGTAAACCATACCGTGCAGGGCAGTTTCAATATGGGAAAGTCTTGATGTCAGTCCGAAGCAAATGTTTTTGGTTTATATATAGAAAATGTTTCCGATCCCAACAAACTACTGAGCTCGTCGCGTCACGAGTACGCTGGTCGGCAGTACTCGGGTCGGCGAAAATAGCCGAACATGGGCCGAACGTTCACGCCAGTGAGTGACAGGACTGCCACATCACAATAACTCTTGATTACGCATGCGCTCGCCGCGTAGGAATGGGAAGTGGGGATATGGTTAGGGACTCTGAGAATCAGAATACACAAAGAAATATCTCGACGGAATTCAAAACATTTCCAATATTTATTTTTATTGCATAGATGCTGAGATTTACTCACAAAAAACTCAGTGAGTAACTATGATATGGAAAATCCAACAGCCATTTAGAAGCGCGAACGATTATTTTTCACTAGTGAAAAAACGTCGTTCGTCCAATCAGGAACGCGAACGATGAAATTTCACTAGTGAAGCATATCGTATAGGAAGGCATGCTTTACTCCATTGAATAGCGAGATTGAATTCCCGTTCTTTCGGCCAAAGTTCCAAAAGGATGCCAAAAATCATTATTGGAAATTTGTTTCAGAATTGCACTAATTGACTAACCAATTGTTGTTTGTCGGTGAGTTTTGCAAGCTGATAAAACCGAGCAAAACATTAAACTATCGAAGTTCTCTGACAGTATGCGTTGAAAACATTTGAAAGAAAAATCTTCACACTAAGTTCGATAAACCTCTTATTGAATCATTATGAGAACAGCTTTTCTGAAGAGGAAAGGGAAAAGAAACAAAACCACGCAACACATTATCGTATATCGGTTATAGAGAAATATGTTTATTGAGAAACATGGTTCAAACATTTAGCTGTGAAGCTCATCTTAATACCCTTTGGTCATTATATTATTAGAACAAAGTAATAGTCAGAATTTGTGGTTTTCGGTGCAAGGAGAAGCATGCATTTCATTCAAGAGATGTAAACCAACAGAAAACAAACGCGCTCTGTTAATGAAATGCAAATTGTGCAATTTCAGCTCTCACAAGAAAAAGACAACACTACCGTGGGCGAAGACAGCGCGACGAAGCGAGCGGTGCGGAGTAGAAGCAAAATGTCTAGTTTTGCAATTTCAGTACCTATAGAATAAACAGATTAAAGCATGGAAAATGCTTTGTACGATTTTTATTCACTCGTTGAGGCGTATCGTAAAGCTCACTCGTTCGTTTTACGATACTTCACTTCTCACAAACAAACAGTTTTGAATATACACCTTTAAATAGTTCCAAGGTTTTCAGATATGTTTTAGGAAAAACCATCAGCTTTCGTTTCATTAGACGGTTTTCTCGGTGATCAACGAGGAAGATGTGGTTGCAGCAATTGCCCACTCCCCTCCACCCATCGCCATTATGCCAGATTACTTACTGGCTGAAACATCTCGACTTTGGTCCAATTTTTCTCCTTTCCCACAGAGAGATTTAACTGTTGTATAAATCTAACGAATACGGAAGACGATTACTTACTTGTGTTGGGGTCGTTCTTGGTTCCATTGAAATCCAACCTTATCGGATTTCCACTGCTATCCGTGTAATATTTGAGGTAAGTGCTGGCCGCTCCCATCGCAAGCCTTTTGTATGACCGTATCTGGCCGAACGAACTCCCTAGGGTATCCGCATGGAGTGAGAAAAAGGCCGCAGCCCATATCAGCACCTATTGAAGAAACAACTACTAAGTTATAGTGATTCCTTTTTAAAGTCATTGACTTCACCTTTATCCTTCTTGATTCATCTGTTTTAATGTCTTTTCAACAACTATTTTAATACTGAATTTAAATTGAAAGATTATATTTTCACAATATTTCTCAATAAATCAAGATACGACTCTTTCTATGCAGCACAATGGTGGGAAATATGGGGACGGTACCCACTGCTGTAATCTTTTGTCAAAACATCAGACTGCTCAGTACCAGTTTAGAAGTATCAGAGGTGTGAGTATTACAAACTATTATCTTACCAAAATATTTCTATATTTCTCCATGATTGTTTTTCCAACCTGTTCTCTCCAAAGTTCTTCAAGTCAATGTGCGTGTATCTGAATGCAGAATTTCTATCTGAGATAGTTTATATACAGTTCAGTAATTACATAAGTTTAACAAAAATATCCACAAGCAGGATTTCGTTGCAACGTTCAGCATTGATTGCGCAAGAGAAATCCGGATATAAATGAGTAAAAGCATTGGGGAAAATCTGGTTCTCCTAGACAGGAATAGTAACAAAAATTCCCTAGGCCTGAAATACTAAAAACATAGAAGACTAGTTCTCCTTGACAACAGAATTTGCAATTCCAAGAAATTGTTTCTAATGCCTCAAGTATGTAAGAGGCGACACTATCGAAGATAATTTATTTCTCATATCTTTAAGGACAAATTAACACTAAAGATCAGTACAAGGACGCTAACGGTTATCCATACAAATCCTAACATACGCAGAGTATTAGATTAGAAACTATGCTGAAGGAACAGATCATTTTGATGAAGGCTCATAGGGAGGAGTTCCCGACTAATCCAATATCCATTCTATGACTGTATATAATTTTGCCGTTATAGCGCTGTTACATCGCAATATTCAAAGACATGTAACTTCCTATTTTGTCTGTGCAAGTTCTCAAACAACCTTGGAAGTGTAAGAAATTAGCCCGACACAACGGTTTTACACCTCAGTTGTGTTTAGTGTTTCATGTATGAGAGTTATTTTTAGCATTATCCTAAACAACGCCTTCCTACTTCTCAAAACGTCCCTCCTAAAAGTTATCCGCCATTGTGTTTATTCTGACAGTTAATGCTAACGTTTGCGAACTGTAAGTGTTTAACAAATATACATATTTATATTCTATTTTCAGAGCATCTGTTCACTTATAAATATTATAAAAACCTGCAGAGAGAAGAAGACGTCTCTCGTGAAAATCACCAATGGAAGATATATCACTCGCGGCGATAGTAATTTAAATAATTTATACGGTTCGTTTTCAATTCTAAACAGGTCACAGAAAATTACATCCGAGAACTGCGCAGTAACTTTATCAGACTGTTCCAAGTAAGCTCGTGATTAGCTTTGACTATTTTCACAAGTTTAAGTGAGATTAGTATGTACGATTCCTCCCCCGAAGGTTTTGATTTCTGTGTTCTTAATTCGAAATGTTAGTCCAACATTTTGAGAGTACTTCAAAAGCAAATTCAAGAGGTTTAGACACCTCCGTATTTAAATACCTGTTTATAAACATTTCAGTTTCATTTTCAAAGGCTAATAAAATGAAATGTTCTGACTTTTTCGATGACTTTAATATTGTGCGTGTGTCTGTAAGTCGTGTATTGATGTTCTCCTCACTTTTTATAGCAAGCACATCTTGATTGTGATAGTTTTGGTAAAAGAACTCAGTTCACCTGATACCTTTATATTCCCACTTATAAACCACTTTAATTTATTTATATTCTAGCTACCTTTCAAAATAAGAAAGTTAGAAAGAGGAACAAGTCTGACAAGCCAGTAATATGAATAATGCCTACTGGACGTTTATTAATTGTAAGCTCTCTTTCCTAAAATCTTATATTGTGTTCTTAATACCTTTTTACCCCAGCCTCGATTAACATTTGCTCATTTTAGCTGGAGGTAAAAATCTTTGTAAATTTATATATGTATGTGAAATAAAGTGTGAAAAGTGTGTGAAGTTTATTTTTTTATACCTGAAGCAAGACAAGTAACGTCCTAAAGTAATGATTAATAGAAGAAGTTCAAACATAAATTTGTGTTTCGCCACACACAAATTGTACAGATTATCTGTTAAAGTGGACGATTATAATGGATTGCTTTCTGACACTAATGTCGTGTTATAAAATTTGTTTTAGGTTCCGGAACAAAAATTACTATACTGGCTTAAAATGCAATGAACCTTGACAAACGCATTTAATCAAACCATTGATTTCATTGGCAGGAATTTCCTTTGTGCATACTTTATGTAGACAACAACATAAATGACTAATTTCTAAATTAGCAAAATTGTATGCTGGTCTACAAGAGTTTGATTATGATCAATTTTTACTGTTTATACAAGCTAAAACAGCGAGCTTTGATAATCTGTAATTCCTGCTTTGCTGAAGGTTTAATATTTGGCTTAAAGAGTCTTGTTGTTACCAAGGAAATACTACACGGTTTATTTCGGTATTTGTAAACATAATTCTACGTCCTTTTCATCATTGCATCCTATTTTCGGGACTTTCCTCTAGGTACTATACTTGTTCCTGCTACTGATACAGGCGTGCGGAAAGGAGAACTGTTTGATCATAGTAAAAGCACTGCGAAACATGCACTAATCACCAACAACCACGTCAATAATCAAGGCGGAATCTCAACAATTGTTTTTCATTTCTCGTCGATATAGTGTTTTTGTAATTCACACATGATTGCAGTTGACAAGAACGTGAACGAAGTTTCTCCACGCCACCCGGAATAATCGATCAGTTGATTTTCTGTTGTCAGATGTCCGCAACATTTTCATTCTCGGATACCCAGGGGCAACATGTCGGCCAATGGAATAGAAGCCCGGGGGAAAAGTCAATACAAGGGAAAATAGACAGTTCTTTCTCCTTTTCTTCCCTCTTCCTGCCTCACCACTGCTTCGCCTTTAGGCTTTACTCTCTCCCAACAGACCACCTCTGGGTCTCCGAGGATGCAACATTCTTTGGTTTTCTTCTTTAACACAATTCTATCTGTAAACTCGGCAATTTGTGGGTCACGCTTTCTGATTAGACACTCGACATCTAAATATTATAAACCTCTTTAAGTTTGCTTTTCTTTATTGTATTATATTTTATTTTCTTAAATTTTACCTTGGTTTGTATTTGCTTTCTTAGAACTCTTTGGTATTACTTTACCATGATGTATTTTAAAAACACTCATCGTGAATACATAGATTGTTAGAGATGAACCATTTATTTTCAAAGGGGACTATCAGAAACATATTACTCAGCGCTAACCCAACAAAAAAGACACAAATATTCTTCAGCATTAAGATACAAAATAACTTGGGTCATCCATTATCGAAACTAAATTTACAAAACTGACTGCGACTGAGAATGTGTGATTGTCTGGGAAACCTTTACAGTTACATGGATGCTACGCAGATACACAGAGCGTTTTATTATATGAGCAAAATATATTTATTTCCCAGGTAAGATTTACCCAGCTTCTAAACTTTTTAGAAGCTGACATGGTTGGTCTATTTATCTCACGTGACACATACTTTCGTCGCTTGGCAACACGAGTTGAAATTCAGTTGGCTTTAGTGTGATCCACCATGAATATGGCGGAGCATAACTACATTGCTGTTACTTTTTGTTGACGAATCTCTAAATTTGGAAGAAGCTACTCGAACAAGTCAAAATGGTAAGGCCGTGGTTTTGTATGGTAGCTGTTGAATGGAATGCAGAAGATGATTGCGACAGTTCGAAATGTTCATCGAAATCGGATAACGACAATAGTGTCAGAGACGAGCGACTCAAATGTACAACCGTCATCTGACTATTGGTGCTTTAGTAAACGTTTTTTACCTTTCTTTTTCAAACCAGTGAAGCTTGAGGTCTGTCGGTTTTGACAACGTATCAGTGCTGAGATGTAGATTTTTCCATTGAATTGGTTTAGAAGAAATATCTATTGAATGAAGAACAGAGCCCATGATTAAATTAAATACAAATTTACCTGAATGTGCAAGAACCGGGACAAGAAACACGAATAAAACGGTATCATGTTCTCTTTGTTTTTCTGGCTTGTGTCGGGTAGCAATTGTGAGTGAGCTGAAGAATGCAATCAAAATAATAATTTCGTAAACACGATTCAAAGAAGAGAGATTTTCATGGTTTCAAATCTGCATGAACTTTATTTCGCAAGTTAGATAGTCTTATGATAGCTCAATACAAAACTATACAAAAAGAAAGAACGCCAGTGGCTGAAAAACAAATCTTTGGTTCTGTCCTAAATTCCTAAACTATATTCAAAACAGTACTTGTTCGACATATTGTGAGAACAGACGCTCTTTCAATTTTTAATATACTTGTCACACTGAGATTTATTTGGCATTCTCTGGTGACTGATAATTCCTCATCGGAATTGTTATGTTTCAGATCCCCTGTCAACTCAGTTTGCATCAACATTCAATTTACATCCGTTGGCAAGAGTATTCATTAAATTGATATCACAACAAAGGAGGTATAGTCCTGGGAGCACCATCAAAATAACTTCACTCATCTAAAAATAGATTTCAAACGATTGTCACTGGTGACGGATACGAGTAACCTTCACCATCTTCTTACATCTTGAATATTGGTGCAGAATAGTACATCCGAGTTGCTACACTTGTGGTTAGACATTTGAATGTTTTTTGTTTCGATATCCCTAACAAGGAGCCGGTTCAGTAATAATACTGGTCCCAAACAGTTTAACAAATCCAAAAGAGATCATCAAGATTTCCTATAGACAAATTTCCAAAGAAATCTAGCACCTTTATAGATAAGAACAAACGTCTGGGAAGTCTTGGTCGTGCATCTAGGAAATGTAATTCTTTTGTATTCTTTATATCTTTCACAATTGTCTATTTTTAGGTATAATATCAACTTCTTGAGTAATCAACTTCCTTTTTCTCTTACGAGTGTTTAGTATCAGGTATATAAACTTCTTGAGTATTCTTTAGATCTCCTATTAAACGTATTTATTGTTAGGTATATCAACTTCTGAGTATTCTCTATTTAATGTCAGCGTTTACTGTCAGGCGTATCGACCTCTTGAGTATTCTTTGTATCTCTTACCAATGTTAATTTTCAGGTATATAAACGTTTTGAGTATTCTTAAATAATAATTAGCAATTATTCCACGAACACGCGTTGGATATGAGATGATAGATAGCCAAAGAGGCGTGTAATACTGAGTTAGTTATAAGCATCTCATATCTAACAAGTACGAATAATTATTTTATTAAATACCAAGTCCAAAAAAATATTTTCTTTTCAATTTTGTGTAAAACGAACGGAATTTAGTGTAAACCAAGTGGAAGTTAGTGTAAAGCAGGAGGGGAATTGAAAGTTTACTTCCCTTTTAAGAAACAGCTGCTTTGTTTTGGATGCAGCTGCTTGTTCCATATATGTTCAAACTAAGGTATATAAGCTGATAGCTAATGAGTAGCGAACCAGTCAAATTGCTAGAAATCCAATATCGAATCAGTGGTTGGTACTTAACAATATTCTTTATATCTGTTATTACCAGGTGTATTAACTTTGTTTTAGGCCTAGTTTAAACATCGTGCTTTCAACGCACCGAACTCGATTATTTGGATTATAGGCACGGTGAAAACGCGATGTTTAAATTATTGATAATCTCACATATATTGGTGAAAAAACAATTATAGATACGATGTATAAATTGCTGCCGTGCTAGACACTGCGCCAAATCGTTAATGCAATTGAGTTCGGTTCGGTGAAAACACGATGTCTAAACTAGGCCTTGGTGTTCTTTATATCAGACCAATATTTATTATCAGATGTATCAACTTCATGAGTATTCTTTACATCTCTTACCACTTACAACGTTTTGTAAAGGCACTTGGAAGCACTACCAACGGCTCTACTGGTTATAGAACGAACTCCTAAGTCGATAGAAGAAACAGGACGCCACCTTTTAGATTTGAGGCGGCAACGGAGGAATTTACTAAAACCCAACTAAGGAAACTAGAGACAAAGAAATCATGTGGATTAGACGTTATTTCCCCAGGTGTCCTGAAGAACTCAGGGGCACATTGTCGTCAAGCCGCCCAGCAAGATTATCAATGCATCCCTAACCAATGGAGTAGTTCCTAATGATTGTGCGCGTGACACCCTTGTTCAAGAAAGATAAAAGAAGTGAAATAGACAACTGTTGCCCCATCTCTGTACGTTGCGTGACTTAAAAACTATTAGAAAGGACTGTTTGAACATTCTCAGTTCTATTGCTTTCTTAGTGAACATCAATTGCACAGTCCGTATCAATGTGGTTTCCACTCTACGGAGTCAGCAGCAATATCTTTAACATATTCAATTCAACTGGGAATAGACCAAGGACTTCTAACTGCAGCGGTCTTTCTTGATCTACGGAAATCATTTGACATCGTGGATCATGAAATTCTTATTAAGAAAATGGAATCCCACGGCATCTCTGATATGGAACTAAAGTGGTTTCGAGATTATTTGAGTAATCTCACCCAGGTAGTTGGAGTAGAAAAGAGCTTTCAGATCAGTGCAACATAACGTCAGGAGTTCCTCGAGGGTCTATCCTTGTTCCCCTTGTTCCCCTGCATTAGAAATACTATTCACAACGAACACTTCTAACGTTATCTATAAATCGTTTATACTACTCGTTCTCGAATACTGTGATACAGTCTGAAACTGTTGCGGGAAAGTGAATTTAGATTCACTTGAGAATTTGCACAAAGACGGGCTACAGTCATTATAATGAATTGAAGACAACTTGCAGTGATGAGAGGGTCATAATGGGGTTAACCGTAAGCCGTAAAACGGCCTAAAAAGTAGTCGTAAAGCGTAAAAATTAAAGAATTTTAACCGTAAAAATTATAAAACCGTAAAATGGTTTAACCGTAACCGTAAAAAGACCTCAAATTTAACCGTAAACCGTAAAATTCCTGGGTTTTTTAACCGTTAGCCGTAAAACGAACCACCCCATTATGACCCTCTGATGATGTTGTAAATTACCTTGTGTATGACACACTTATAGCTAGGCGAGATAGGCACTAGTAAAGAAATGGAACTAGTAAAGAAATGGAACTAGTAAAGAATGGAACTAGTAAAGAATGGAACTAGTAAAGAATGGAACTAGTAAATAAATGCATTGAAGGACGTTCACCTCAATTTTTGTAATAATTCTCCTAGTTTTATTACCGATATTGTTCAACGTGTTACATCAAGTGCTCTCCTGCACTTGCCTGCTGCATGTCAAACTGAAAGTACAGAGAATTAGTTATAATAGTTGTGTAATGTTTAATAAACCCAGCAAAACTTTGTAACTTTTAAGTTCGCTTAGATGTAGTTTCTTCATTAGCAGTTTTTGTGCATAGTTTTTACAATAACAGTTTATATATTCATTAGCCTAATTTATATCTCTGTTTATTGTCAGATATATAAACTTCTTGAATATTCTTTATATCTCTTTTCGAGCATCTTTATAGCTCTCACCAATGTTTACTGCCAGTTATATCAACTTCTGCGTATTTTCTATACATTTGATTATCAGTATTTATTGTCAGGTTTATGAACTTCTTGAGTATCCTTTATATCTCTTACTACTGTGTATTGTCAGATAAATCTGCCATTGAGTATTCTTTATAGCATTACCAGGATTTAATATCGGGATGCTGTGAACGTGGCGTCAGCTGAATTCCTAATTTGCCGTCTTTTTAGCTGCAATTAAAAGCAGTAGAGAACTCAAACGGATGTACATCGCTATAGGGACAGGAAATAGGAACTATGTAAGAATTAATTCCACAACACATGGCTGCAGTGAAGTTTCTTTACTCTTTAGTCCGCTCTTTTGATGAGCCTCAAACAAGATGAAGATCTAAGTTTTGGGAATGTCTCTATTTTCATGACGTTTTTCATGTGATTGACCGGCATTAGAAATAAGTAGTATCACAGTAAAATGAGTATTGTCATACTGCAGAAGGAAGGTTCAGCTCTAATGCAAATTTGTTTTCCATACATTAGCATGCAGTAAATGAGGAAACTCTTTCACGGCTGTATCGCTTGTTGATTGCAGAATTAATCCTATCACAGGCAGCCCAAGCTTGTGACTTGCTCTTTAGTGAACAATATGTAATGTTGTATATATGCTGCTCGATACTGCATGTAACCTAATGTGAAGTGATGCAACTTTATAAGATTTTTCATGGAAAGTAAATTTAATTTAGTAAAACTGTTGTAGCCTCAGCCGATCGTGGTGCATGTTTTTGTGTCTTATGTGTTACTGGGGTCGATTTCGAGTGTTTGTTGGCGTTCAGCCCATCTCTCTGCTCGCACTCGTTTGAATAATACGAAGCACCTGGTTTTAAAAATTACGTCAAAATCACAAGCTCGAGAACAAGAAAGTTTAAGCTCCGCTTAGTTTGACATTGTTTCATAAACAAAATTTAATTGCTATATTGTACAAATAGATTCCATTTTCCGAAAATCTGCCCATGCACTATAAATACACAAGACGTCAACTGAAACACATCAATAGCTTCAGTGAGGACTCTCGACTGCCTCGTATGTAACACTTCTACAGGTTCTCTCGCCAAGTTTCACGTCACTTGTACATCTGTCAGTGGACAATGCATGGAAAATATAATTCAGTATTTGTTAAACAGAAACAGTCAATTGCCGGTCACAAATATTTGTATGGCGCTAAGAGGCATGTCAGTCGTAAAGAAAAGCAGGTGGGAAAAGTTTGGGAAAAGTGTCAAAAGCAACTCTGATACATCAACACTGGACACAACTCAAACTGTAAAAACTGCAAAACAAAACCGCAGTTCCTGGCTAACTTTTTTCTAGTTAAAACTTTGTTTTTAAACAAAATAATTTGCAAAGATAATATTTCGACATACCAATGCGGCGATGTGACGGCCATGTAACGGTATTGGGGGATACGAACACAGATTTGATATTGGGTTTGTAGGAAATCTACTTACGAAACGTTCTGAATATTTTCTGTTTCTTCAGCCTATTTTTCGAGTCTAATACTGTGCGTATGTTCGAAATTTTGACGTGTACAGATAAATCACTGAACTGCTGTCGACCTTTGTTCCGTGCATTACAGGGTCTGAAAAAGAAAATACGTCCAACGATGTTGTCCCATACAAGCTTTATGTATCAAAATTATTTTTTTGGATTAGCAAATACTGTAACTGAGGAGAAATGGTCTCAGTATGTGTATTGTAGTGCGACAGGGGAGTTTCCCATACAGCATACTATTCTTATTTGTATTACTTGTTTCTTGTTTCTTGTACGTATTTAACATCCTCATGATCAATGTTCTTGAATAATCAGTGCTAAATGCGATGTAAAAAAAGCACCCTGCATATAGATATTTTTGTACAAATTATGTAATTACTTACCTATATAAAGCTATCGCAGATAGAAGTTCCACATTGAGACATTCGTATTGATATCGAAAATCCCTCTGACAAGGACCATTTGAAGTAGAAATCATGAAGAAGCCCGCATATATTTTGGTAAGGGAACACTTGATAATGTTTACAATACTGATATTTGTAAGGACTTGTAGAGTGTCTGAAGTGAAGTTTTTCGCACTTAATTGTGTCATTCCAGTCGAAGTTATCCGAAATATGTTCTACATAGAACGAACCAATCATTTTTCCTGAAATGTATGAAAAGAACTTCCCCAGGCAACTGGCTACTCAAAATCGAGCTGCGAAATCAGAACGTGGTGAATTATGGCAAATGATAGAGAATGTGCGTTAATGACAGGTAGAAAGGGGATACCAAGAAGGCTAAAAGCGAAGAGATAAAATGTCTCTCTTATCTCTCTCTTTCCTTCTTCCTTCCTTTACTATTGCTCGGCTAAATTTTCTTTCGTTATAAATACCAGGCCTCCACGAAATGTTTATCAACAAATCTTTCAATTGGTAACACCTCTGAGAGCTAAAACAAAGAAACCATTGTCTCGAGCATCCAATTGAGAACAGTCAGGCTCATTATAAATAACAATAGTTATGACTCGTCTATAAGAACTAACAAAACGAAGCTTGGTATGTTGATTAACTGGACTATAGGTGATTTAAAATATGACGTCACATGCCGCCACAAGTCCCTCAAACCCATTCTGATACCTTAAATAGATCTCTTTTGATTGCTACCGTCATAAGTTGATAACGTGACTTGAAATTGGTAATTAAAACAAACAACTCTTTCGAGAAAGCAATCTGTGGAGGGAGAGAGAGGGAGTTAGTTGGTTCGGTATTCGCTGGTTTCCATCGATACTGTTGTGCTTATGATTGTTAAGGCCGATTTAGACGATACGATTGTCGTATGCGTCTTGACGTACACGACAATCGTGAAGTGATTCGCACGGC
>JAOBYG010198861.1:0-10168 GCA_025403545.1 Epizoanthus stellaris
GTTTGAAAAGTCAAGGAAGTGGGCCCCCGTTGACTGAAAACCGTAATGGGCTCTTATTAGCTGCCAAATGGAGGTAATAGAAGTGGAGTTTCTGGTTATACTGTTTCGGGAAATAATAGGGCAAAAATTGGCTACCTGACCAAGCATTAATTCAAGGTGCATGTTCTTCTGATGGGCAGTACGGCGGCGTGCAGAGGGTACAGCTTCACCGTCGTCAGTGAAACCTCTGAGGGGGGCATTGGCGGACTTTTTCTGCCAGGTGACGCCATCGGCCAAAAACGGGGCGAAATTGGGGTCTAACGACAGAGAATACTGTAAATTCTGGCGCCAGGCTTCGAATGTAGTAATAGATTCATGCTTGGTGAGCGACCACTGTTTTGGAGCTCGATTAGTATTCATGATAGTAGCTATACAGATGGGTAAAAGTTAGGAAATTGTACTTTCCTGGTGGATCGGCTGTTGAAGCTTTTTCCCAACCACGGACCAGGTTGGGTCGCTGCTGCTCTTTCGCAGGACTGTTCCTCTGCTATCGGAGACGTAGGATCTGTGGGCGCTGCCACCACGCCAGTAAGATGAGGGGATACGGCCCGCAGCGAATAAACTTTATTGTGTAGACAATAAACCGACCGGAAAACAAGATGGCCGCATACAGACAAAACACACGTGTAAAACGGAAATGTACCAGGCGCTGCTCGCGGTGAGGCGCGTGGAGCCTGGGCAGTAACAACAACAGTTGCAGACGAAGTCTGCTGGCGCTGATAAAACTGCAGTAATGCTCTTGCAATAAAACCTGCCCTGAACTCGCCAGTAGCCACATGCGGACCCCAAACAAGTAGGCGAATACATAATCAAACGACAATAATGCTCTGGAAACAAACCAGCCCTGAACTCACCAGTAGCCACGTGCGGACCCCAAACAGGTCCAGGATGAGGTTGATAATGACATGCTGATGCCATCTTTCAACAAGCCCTCTTTCCCCGTATCCGGGATTAGCACCGCTGGACCAGGTGAGTCGTAAAGACCGATAAACGGTCGTTGATACTGTTCTTTTTTGCCTTTGACAGCAAAGACAGGGAAATAGAAGGAAGGGCGAGCTCCCTTGTCTTGCCTGATCAACTTCTCCAAGTCTTTAGAAGAATTAACATTCATCATAGAATATGACAACGTCATAGATGGGCAGCAAGACGGTAGAGCTGCATTAAGATCCCGCGGTAGCTCGCCCGTCAGGTTTCCTGTAGAAGCGTTCCATTTTATCTCTGGTGGAAAGGCGAGCAAGTGAAACACGGCGCTGCCTGACTGCGGACAGTAGAATTGACCATGTTGTTGTTTCTCTTCTTCAGCGAGGGAGTATGGAATGTTTAACAAGTAGTAAGAAAGAAAAAAAAAAGTCGACGCAAGTAAATTATACATGACTATTTCAAGCCGTTCTTCGACATTTTGTGTTCACAGTTTTCATAAAATTGCTTTTGATTTTGGTCGCCGTTATTTAACTCTTCTTTCTAGATACTACCACGAATTCTTATTTATTTGTTTGAATTCATTTTACAATTTACACCGGTTTTTTATTTCAAGCTGCGTCGTTTTTATTCATTGTTTTTTAATTTTGTTGGTTCAATGTGTTTAGTTGAATCTGGAATCAACTACACAAAAGAATCCTATATGTTTTGATAGCATGCTCCTCTTCTGTTTACATGGCATACAAACACACAGAGGTTAACAGCTGCATGGACTGTCAGCATATTAGTTTACAAACTAAAGCGCCATTGTATCCTTTTCATAAGCTTTCTCACTATTGTGAGTTACTCAGTCAGTTGTGAGCAAACCGCACAGTACTGATCACGTTCTTTGTAAAATAATAATTAAATATTATATTTGCCAGATCACGTCTCAAAGATTTCAGTGGTTGGTAGTTATACATTTAGTTATACAAACATCTGAAACTAGAATGCATCTACAGAACGTACAGATTTAACTATGCAAATAAATGTTGTTAAAGTGAAGAACAACACCCGCAACAACAACAACAACAACAACAACAACAAAACGACGACGACTACGACGACGTCGACAAGGTATAAAACATAAATCTATGTTTTTCGTTTCAAATAACTTTGTTCTGAAAGAAATTCGCATGTTCGAAGAACAAATGATTCAAATAGTCTAAAATTGCATCGGTTTTCCGTTCAAATTATCAGATGCTACGTTTCAATCTACTTGTATATATGTTGTGTTACACAGCACACCAAACTAAAGGGAGCATGCTCCGACGGTGTCCTGAAAACGTTTTCAAAAGTACCCGACCAATCAGGGAACGTTCTGCTTTTTACTTATTGTTATAGGTGTTATCTAACTGTTACACATCTGTAACACATCTCAGGCGAAAATAAGAGCTGTACGGTGCGCGAAAGGCGAGAAGAATGGTCCATTCTACCTCTCGCTTGCCGCGCGTCTTTATTTTCGCCTCCTCTCGACGGAGGGAAAAGGAGGACTACTCGTGGTCTAACTCATGCGAGCAGGGTGACTAGAGTTACAATTATCATCATCACCATCGTTATTTGTAATATTATTATTATTGTTATTATTATTATTATTATTATTAATATTATTATTATTATTATTATTTATTATTATTATTATTATTATTATTATTATTATTATTATTGTTGTTGTTGTTGTTGTTGTTGTTGTTGTTACATTACTGAATTCTACCAACCAGTTTATAAAAATATGGAGAATTGAAATGTATGGGCTCTATTTGATACGACCAACCAAGGGGAAAAGTTGTTTGTCAATGAAACATTGCTGTTCTCCATTTTTGGCTGCTACGAAAATGACAGTTACATTCAACAGTTTATTGTTTACAGATAAATGTCAATATATATATTGTTTACAGCAAAAAGATACTGTGAAACAATTTAATCGAATAAGGAATGCCTTCTAGCAGGTTAACACAATTATTATTTACACTTAATTCTACAGAATTCCTTTTGAAGGTGGAACGAAAGAACTGGAATTTACTGTACGACAGCATTCGGCCAGCAAACCATACAAAATACGCACTCGCAGTAGAAAACAACAAGTTTGTTATTCGTGTAAGTACCGCGCATATCCTTTTGGATCGGTTTTCCTATCGTCTCATAATGATACTGCTCAAAGTAAAATGTCTATGTACTAGCTGCTTAGGCAAGTTTAATTTAAAAAAAATCATCATACAAGGACTTGGCTCCACAGGGGGTGAAAGGAGATGGAGAGGTGGCTGCATATATTAACCATTTGTGTACCATTTTTCGATGCTTGGATTATCATTTCGTAGTGCCGATAATTAATTAAGTTCATCAAGGATTTGAATTCATACAAGAGTTTAATATTCCCCATTACAAACATAACAGTTAACTAAAACATACAATAATTACAAGTTCATTTCATCGGTAATATAATATCATTAAATAATTTAAGGACATTGAAACAATATTTGGCCTTACATGATATAAAGATTCATCTGACATATTAATAATATAGTAAAAACAAGTGAGTTTGAATCTAAAAATTTGAAATTGTACAAAACAAAACCTATGGTGAGAGCAAACTAAGATAATGAAATTCATATCCAATTTCATCATTTTGACAAAGCTTACATTTTTGTTTACATCTAGGGCTAGGACTGATATTTTTCTACCTCTATGGGCAATTTGTGAGCTGATAAGCGAAGTTTAGTAATAGCATTTCTGTATGATGGATTTTTAATGTTTAAAATATGGGGTTCAAATGTGTATTGTTTCTTAATATATTTGTAAATATCCAATTTGTTGTTGATACTCAGCTTTTTTGTGAAAAAAATCCAAGAATTCATTTTTTAATTTTCTTGACAATATTGCGTGGTGAAAAAGCATGCAAATTATTTAATGGTTCGTTAATTGAATGAAGGATACTTTGAAGGAAGAGTTGCAATTCAGAATGAAAGCTTTTTTCACTAGAGAATTGTTTTCCATTGTAACGTAAATAAGCGATTCCAATATTTAAATACGTTACAATAGATGTCAACTAATAAATGGAAACGTCCTGGCTCAGCCTTGCAAGCCCCAAAACTTGCTTGCAGAAGCGAAGATGAAGTTTTTCAGTCAACATCGTATCTTTAAACATGTTTTCCTTTAAAATATCAGCATCGAGCTTTTTTGATGTCATGAATGCACCCCATATTTCACTGCAGTACAACAAAACTGGGGTAACAAAACTATTAAAATGTGAACACAAAGTCTTTGGATTAGAACGCATATGACAATTAACCTAAACTAAAGTATGCTCTCATTGCTTTAGAATAAAGATGTTAGATAGCTAAAGAAAAATACCTATTGTCTTGAAACATTATTCCTAGATATTCATATTAACTTCGAACTTGCTCAACTTTATTTTTGTCAAAACAAAAACTATTATTTCTGTTAGCTAGAGAAGATTTAGAAGGCACATTGTTAAAAGTCATAGTTTTTGTTTTTTCAAATTTACCGATAATTTCCACTTGTAGCAAAACTCCATTAAGGAGTTAAGACTATTTTGTAAACCTATGATGAATCACAAGGCTTTCACACTTACTATTAATTTAGAAGACAGCTGCAGCAAGCTAAATGTTTTGAGCCGCAGAACTTTGAGTTTAATCCGCAAAATATCAATAAATTGGAACAATGTAACGAATAAATTAAGCTTGTCTACACCACTCAGCGGTCACGACAGTTCAAGGAAATCTAAATATGTTTGAGATCGTGTGAGCCAGTAATAAGAACAGCCTGAAACAATTTGCGACTTTCATGAGTATGCTAATTCCAATATGGCAGACAAATTTGTGGGGAAAGGCCGTGGAATACGCATTTTTTCTTTGTTTTAAGTTTGTTTGTGCTTTCAGTTATCCGTTTGTTTGTGCTAGCTATGCATGATAGCTGCCACAAATAAACTTAAAACAGAGACAAAACGCGCATTCCACGGCCTTTCCCCACAAATGTGTCTGCCATATTGGAATTAGCATATTCGTGAAAGTCGCAAATGGCATCGGTTGTGCCAAAGAGGGAGGCAGCGTGGCCGAGCGGTTTTTAAACAGCGCTGACTATCAAATATATGACTTTTAAAAGCGCTGACTCGTAACCCGGAGGTCTCGAGTTCGAGTCCTCTGCCCGCCGGTCACACTGGTGTAAATCGCCGTCTGGCCAGCCTCCCAACCAAATGGGGTTTTTAACTCGGTTAATTTCAATTTATTATAATTTTTAAACAATTTATACCATGGTGCTGAAAAACCCCTATGTCACCATTAGATTTTTATTTTATTTTTTATCTATATTTAATAACCTTAGGATCCTAGCTACGCATTTCTCTTATTAAAATGTTGCATTAAATGAAGTGGATAAACAACGAAAGAAACATGTGGCGGGGGGACCATGCTCCCATATCCCTCTTAAAACCTTGCCTCCCCCTGCCCCAACAGAAATTGATAGCTGTGGCCCTGTAAAGTTTAGAGTTTAAAGTTCAGTTGCGAGTATGTGTATGTGTATATGTATATGTATATGTATATCTAACGCGTTAACAAGAAAGTGGTCTTGTCGATTTCAGACCGTTAGACCTCTTTCTTGTTAATGTGCTACATCTTGTGTTATTAGGGGGTGGCTTACACCAGCTTTGCGCGGTCGGGTATCCGGCAGTATTGAAGATATCGAAAAACGGTAAAAAATGCCTGATGCAGAATTTATCGGGCTGTCTTTGTGCCAAATTCTAGCTGATTTGGTCAACAGGCATTGACGCTAGCGTCATTTGAAGTCACTGTACTCACAATTGATATAAACAACATCTAACGCATTAACAGGAAAGGGGTCTTGTGGATTTTAGACCGTTAGACCCCTTTCTTGTTAATGTGCTACATATATTTAGCTGAAAAGATAATTACCCACCCCCAATACTTTTGAGCTTTTCCTTTGAATTTTGTGGTGGTACATGTACAGATATCAATGGAAAACACTTCTCACAGTCAACCTTCTTCATAAAGTTTGATAATGAAAGGTTGATATACCATTTCCTGCAATTTAAGAGCACTGGTAAACAAGTTAATAAATAAATTGACTTTGCACTTTTAACTTTGAAAGAACACTTTAGGACAATAATATTCAATTACCACTAATATGCGCAGTAATTAGGGGTCATTGGAAAACCGAAATGTTAACACTTAACGTCTGTTGGTCGTTAAGGGCTTACATCCTTCTCCCTCCGCTCAGCCTTAGCATCCAATGGATGTTAAGCATTAACATTTCAATTTTCCGACGGTTCCTTACCAATGGCAAGTGGAGTGCTGCTGATGTCTCTGTAAAACTATATGCTAGTAGCGCTAGTGGCTGCAAGATATATATATACTAAAGTTGATCCTGATGAATCACATGCAGAGCTCTCAAGTCTCATGCATTCAGTGTGAGACTCATGCATTTAGCGTTAAACTCACGCTTTCTGACTTGATTTTTTCATATATTTTCTATAAGTCTGACACATTTTAATTCAAATCGCTCTCCATATATTCTCTATAATTTCAAGCTCAATTCCCAGATATCTTACAAAACCTCACACCTATCATTTCACCAAACTTGAGAGCTCTGCACATGTCTAACCACATTTATTTTGATAAACTATTTGTTGTCCCTTTCACTGCAGACAAAATGAATCAGTCTATCAAAATATGCAGTGTACCAGGCGCGGATCCAGGATATGGCAAAAGGGGGTTTGATTCTTGGCGAGGGGGATTCGATTTTTGAGTTTTTGGGGGGTTCAGGGGTATATATATGCTCCCCCAAAAAAGTTTGCAAATTAAGGTTCTTAGAGATGTGTTTTCAAGCTGAGGGTCGACCAAACCACCTGAAGCCCCTGGATCCACCCCAGTGTACTATGTACAGTTGATTATACTTGGTTCACATGAATCCATATAAGAAGTTAATGCCCAGTTGAATAACTAAGATGCGACTGTATACTAGCTAGATTGGAACACACTTGATGAATTCAATTGAACAAGATTCGAGGCCAGCATGCCTGACACCTGACTCAGCATTTGACCATGTTACACTTATTTGAATCCAGTAGTTGCCCTTGGTTTCACCTATCTAGACCATCTCATTTTTTAACATAGTTTCTTCATGATTTTCTTATTCTAAGTGACTAAATGAACACAGCAATATGACATTATAAATGAGTTACATGGATGGAGCTTGGCCACCATTGTGATGCGATATAACCCGCATTGACTGTCGCAGTTTTAAAACCATCCAGAAAAACAAATAGATCCTGTTGCTCCCAATCTCGATATTTTGCAGCATCCAAGATTAGTATCGCTTCCACTTACCTTGGTTATACAATGTAGGCCCATTATCTTGGTATGAACAGACAATACCTTGGTTATAGGCCCATTATCTTGGTATGAACAGACTGACTTCCCTCCCACTCTTTATCTCATTAATACAAACATTTAGTTGTTTTAAAAATACATTTTAGAATTCTTGAGAAAGTAATGCAACTAATTCCAAGCACCAGAGGTGTGCAGCTAGGTTGTCTTCAGAGGAGTTCACATACCTGCTATGTTGTGGCTAAAATAATGTGTGCCATAAATGCAAATTCCTAGGATCCTCTATAATGACTTTTCCTGCATTTTGAGCCCTGATTATTTTACTTAATATCAGTAAGGCAGATTGTGGCATAATCCACCTCTAATGGGGTATTAAATTAGACATGGCCCACCCCAATTTTGTTTGAAGCTGGAAACTTGATGACCCTGACTCCCTATTTTCTATCATCCACCCCCTGACCAGTCACTAAATAAAGCAACATAATCTGTAGACCAAAAAAACTTATTTAATGGTGACTTTCCTTAGGGGCTTTTTGGCACCATGTTGTAAATTGACAAATTGTAATAAATTGAAAATAACTGCCTTGGGTTAGAACTCCATCTGGCAGGGAGGCTGGCCAGAAAGCTATTTACACCAGTGTGACTGGTGGGCAGAGGACTTAAACTCAGGACCTCTGGGTTACGAGTCAGTGCTTTGAATTGCATGGCCACTTTCCTTAGCAGTCCAGAAGATACCCAAATCTGGGTTTATGTGTGACATCACAAATTCATTGTTCTCTCCACGCATCAAAACAAACAAGTCACATGTCAAAACAATGAAATATTCAAAATAGCAGATGGCGGCACTGGAGGGATATTGGAGATTATTGTTTTGCTGTCCGCCGGATTGATGTCTTTTTCATATCGGTCATTTGTTTCACAACTGGAGAAAAGTGATTTTAATCACACAAAACCTTTTTCAAGGCCTTTTCTTGCACTGGGAGTCACGATTTTAGAATATTTTAATTAGTAATTCTTTGTCAGGGGCAGTGCGACCACTGTGGAGAGCAACAATGAGAAAGTTTGAACTAATATTGCAGTTTACAAGTTCCATGAACTAGATTTGGGGATTGTTGTATCGGTTTACCAGTAGTTCAGTTGTGCAACTTGTCCAACTCTCGTGGCCTAAGCTGTTGCTTGAGCAAGCAAGGTTAGTTGTTTTGAGTTTATCCAAATACTGGTTCGTGTTGTATTTCTGGCAAGTGGAATTATATGTTCATCAAAATGAACTTGTATCTTGAGTTACATCCGACCTGCAAATCTACACTAAGAAGCCAAAAGACCAATATATATAGTTGTTTGTGCAGGGCCATTTCTGCTGGCAACGAGGAAAGTACAGTGTTATTAGTGAGGAAAACTAAAAACTCTAAAGTCACCTGATTTTAATCTATTCACAGAATAGAACAAGACTTGAGTAAAAGCAAGAACTGAGATGACAGTAGTCAGAAGCATGGAAGAATCCACGAGGTCTACCATGCTGCCACCTCACAATTTGAACAAACACATGCACAAAATCTCGAAAAATATTGTTATTTATCCAGCAAAATTCTGTGAACAACGAAAAGCTGCTTTAAAATCAGACTTATCGTTCTGCAGAATACAAAATGGTGGTTACTCGATCGCTATTACGAACCATAAAACAGTGATCACACGGCTGACCCATCACCAAATTGAACAAAAAACAGCCATCTTGTTTTTCGTTTTGTTCTCAAGCTGTGGGGAAAGTTTAGTTGCTGAATGTCTGGAAACAAATCATGTTTGTTCACGGCGATTATTTTATAATTTATTCATATTTCCTCTAAGGACAATCGATTCGTGATGTCATGCATATACCCAGATTTGCCGGGTATGTTCTGGACTGCTTAGGGGCTTTTTGGCACCATGTTATAAATTGACAAATTATAATAAATTGAAATTAACTGTAATAAATTGAAATTAACTGCCTTGGTCTAAAAACGCCATCTGGCAGGGAGGCTGGCCAGAAGGCTATTTACACCAGTGTGACCGGTGGGCAGAGGACTTGCACTCAGGACCTCTGGGTTGTGAGTCAGTGCTTTGAATTACTTAGCCATGGTGCCTCCCTGGTGAGTTTTGCTCTTGGAGAAAATGTTGAGAAGAAATTTGTTTCTTTAAAAATATATATAAATAAATTATCTTCTTCTCTTATTTGAAACTAAGAACACTTCAGGTCAAAACACATGACTTCTCCAAACACCCATTGGGGGGAGGGGGTGGGGGCTGCTGCCATCCATCTTTTCTGGAGCGAAAACTCGACAGTTAATTCTTTTGTTCTTGAATATCTCCGAAACACTAGAAATAAAGATACTGTACATAGAATCCCTCTGAATGGATCTATAGGTTGCAGAAAATGGAGAATGGGGGTTGTATGTATCATACGCTGACAGCTTCTTTTGGTGAAAAATATGGGTCCTTACCTGGGGCAATTTGTTTTGACCTGCTCTCTTATAGCAACAATTTTGCAACTGTTGAGGATTCATAACAATTATTATAGTTATGTAGTGATCAATTATAGCCTGTAGGATGACAAGTATTTCAGTGGTTGCGACAATGTAAAAGATGGGCTAAAATATATCGATATGTACATTTGTCATGAAGTTCTTTTGGTGATCATGCTGTTTGTGTCTCTTGGTAGGATTTCAGTATGGAGGACTGGCTATAACAAGTCCTATTGGACTCCCATTAAACTTCACAATTTTTCCAGAGAAACTCAAGGAGGCAGGTACTGGCAACCACAGTTGGAGGGGGAGGAA
>JAOBYG010198972.1:0-10168 GCA_025403545.1 Epizoanthus stellaris
TTAGTGTAAATTTATTTTTGTAAAGTTACGCAATTCAGTTTTAAACTGCAACGTGATTAAATAAACCAGTCTATCTAGTCTATATCTATCATTATCGTTATTATTATTTATATTCATTTTTTTCTATATGTTTGAACTTACTATTGCTGCATGATTTATGTTACATAAAGTATATTGTGCTATTTTACATGTACTTGTCATACAGTGACAAGAACTTGTCACTCTCTTGTCTAGAGAGATGTTATTTATTTAAATCTTCAATAACTGTGGAAATAAACATGTTTCTTTGAGTCATTAACCAAAAAATATTAGCCAAGTATCCTGCCAGAGAAGATCCATGGTTTTTCATGTTTATTAGCATTGTTTTCAAATAAGACTACTAGTTGCACCATCAGAAGTCTTCACGTGATATCATTTTGTGTTTTTCGTTTTCTATTTACATGCATGTAGATGGATTTAGGAGCAATTGCTGCAGCAACAGATGAAGACCTTAGACGCATTGGCCTAATGACCATGGGTGACGTGTTAAGCGTGAGGAGCTATACACAAAGGAAGCCTGACGAGATGAAGAATGATGCACAACAGAGTGAAAAGAAACGGCTGCTTACGTTGATGGTGGACAACGTTTTTTTATGGTTCATCAGCGTATTCTCTTCCGTCCCGTGAAATACCGCCCTTGTTTTCAACACACTAAGGTACTGCCCACCACCAATACAGGTTTTTCCATATCAGGCAATCACGTGACTAATCTGAAATATGACGTCACTAAGTATTGACTCCTTTTCATCAATTACCTTAGTTGTGAAATGCATGAGTGAAATATTTGATAATAACTGAGAGCTGTTTTGGCATCGTCTTGGACCCATGCCTTAATATACCCGAGTTAGAAGCAACAAATATAATCATCTTGTTTGTTCCCCAACATCAGGTAATATTTCAATATCCTTTTTGAACATCATAGCATACTATACAGCCACTTTAAGGTTTGAGAGTGGTCAGTTTACAGACACAGTTTATGGTTGCCAACAAGAGTGATTACCCAGCAGGACCTCCCTGAAAACCACTTCGGTGAGTTAAACCTCCTGACTAAAAATATTGTGATTGTTATTATTGTTGTTGTTGTTGTTATTATTATTACTATTATTATTGTAACTGACATCCTGTATACATTCACTTAGAATGCTGTATTTGTGCCCCACATTACACAACAGCAGAAATAAGGCTTTTGATATTTTCTAGTTGTAATGCTTACCACAGCCAATTGTTTGTTACCGGACTATGTTCAACAACTGCACTATTCCAGCAAACGAAAAGCAATGTGAAGTCCTTCTCTCACTATAGAAAGTTGAAGATTGCAGGGTTAGAAGAATTCGAAATTTTGCTGTTCTACAGAGAAGATGGGAAATGCTGTGAAATATTTGAATGAAGTGAGTGAAGTAATATTTATCAGTGAAAATTGGAGACGTAGCGATAACGGATCAATATTAAAAAGTGAAGAGATTCGCATGTCATCGCGGTGGAGTGCTGCAGTTTTCTGTGCCTTTCTTCATAGAATTAAACAGACTTAAATTTTGCCAAGCGAGCAAATTATGCTTTCAATCGTTAATCAGTTCAGTTTGTATTCTCACAGATCAGTTTTGTATTTCACAGTTCATTCTTGTATTCTCACAGTTCAGTTTTGTATTTTCAGTTCAGTTTTGTAATTTTTACAGTTTAGTTTTGTGTTATTGACAGTTCAGTTGCGTATTTTTGATAATTCAGTTTTGTATTTTGAAAGTTCAGTTCCGTATTCTTGACAGTTAGTTCCGTATTTTTGAGTTCAGTTCTGTATTTTCACGGTTCAGTTTTGTAATTCTTGAGCCAGAGCCTGGGTTACAGTTGGTTCTCAACCCAGCAAAGGCTTCTGGGAATTTCGATACGGCACCATTTTGTTTGACTGACCTAGTTTCTTGTGTGAATCAGCGAGACTTTTCTTCTCAATACCAGCAGTCAGGCACGGTAATGTCTTCATTTCACTGACATGGATGCTGTCATAAAGGAGGCGGTGTGAAAGGAAGTGAGGCATTGAGTAAGTGAAGGAAGTAATCACGAAGCATGATCACCGTGTAAATGCCCCGAGCGGCGCACTGTAGACAGACTATTTTGGGCTGTTAAATAGAGTATAGGCAGGGTTATCAGTTACTAAGGAATGGAAGAAAAAAGAAAAGGGCGGAGAAACAGCATCGTATCCAGGTATGGTGGCTCCATTTTGATGGGGTTTCAAAGAGATTTGAGATTGTTCAACAAAGGAATGGTGGAAGAAACCGCTATATTACATACAGTGAATCAGAGGCTGTCCGTCTAGAAGGCCTAAAAGAAAAGGCTGCTGCCTTATTTTTCCGAGGGATGCGGTAAGTGTATTTGCATGATCTGTGAATATGTTACTCTCCAGTTCGGACACCACGCAGAGAGCAATATTTAGTTTACTGAAAATGTAACAGTTGATGACTACCTTAAGAGAAATGGACCATACTCCTCGAACACCTATTTCTACATTAGATCCCAGCCCATAAACTTAATTATGTCAGAACTTGAAGACAATGGTGAATCTACTGATCCCACAGCCCCATGGAGCACTGCAAGTTCATCAAGAGATGCTGGTAAAAGTGTTGTGTGTACAGTATGTATAGTCACACATACTCAGAAGGGGACCATTGTCTCGTATATCAGCAGGACAAAGAATACGAGCAGACTCTGTCAACCGATAGTGAGAGTCAAGTAGACACTTGTACATGCAGTGGGGAGGAAATGCCTGTTACGGTGAATGAAATGAACGCATGTCGAGTAGCTGTTCTCTCCACTTCCATCTCTGAGAATGAGTGCCATCAAATTCATGAGCAGGCTACTTCACAATCACAGCAATCACCAGAAGATGTGGAAGGAAGTTCTGTCCAGGGACCCGATAATGGTATAGCAAGAGATCAAGATGAAAACATGTTGCCATTGTTGCAAGAATTTACGGTGCACCGTGCTTTGATCTAATTGAAGATGATGCAAACATCTTGAACCTTACTTTAGCGTTCAGACGTATTAATGAAAGGGGGAGATTGAGAATGGTATAGGAACTGGAGTTAACAGAGAAGTGTTCTCCTTATTCTGAAAAGAGTTTGCAAATTCAATGACAACTCAGTGGAGAAGGGAACGGGTTTTCTTTCTAGGACATGATCATTTTATCAAGGAATGGGAAGCAGTTGGAAGGATTCTGGTCAAGGGGTACACATCTGTTTCGTATATCCCGATGTTCATGTCAAAGACTTTCATGTGTTATTGCCTGTTTGATGCCGAGGTTCCAGACAACATCGTTCTCGAGTCTTTCATGAAGTATTTGTCGGCAGTAGAGGAAATATTGGTAGGAGAGTATCTTGCTAAAACCAAGTTCCCCAATGAAAATGAAGAATTTCTTGAAGCGATTCAACTGCAGGGCATCAATTAACAAGACAAAGATGGCTAAATTTCTTGTAGAAATTGCTATTCAAGAACTTATACAGAAACCGCATGTCATGCCTGCAACTTGGCAAAGCAGTGTTCAAGAGCTGAAACAGTATCCGCAGTTTCAGAGCATTTCGGGAGTTCAAGACCTCTATGATACACTTGAACCAACAAAGAAGATCGATCCCGAGAAACTAGAGGTGCAACCAAATCAGCTGAAGAATGTGATGAACTGACGTTTTTACAGTGGTTTATAAGAGGTTTGGAACCTGGCAAACTCATCCAGTCATTAAGGTTTACAACTGCAACAGATGTTTTGCTTGACAACAAGATTGAGATCTCATTCACCAAACTTGAGGGTTCTAGTTGCAGACCTACTGCTCACATCTGTGGATCGCTACTAGCACCCCCTTCCACTTATTCCACTTTTGTTGAACTGAGAGAGCAATCCAACAACATTTGATTTTGGACAAAGATAACTGGGAAATGAATATAATGTAAGTTGGAATTAATGAAATTTCTCACCTTATAATGTAAGTTGAGATTAATGAAATTTCTCAGCTTGGCATATTCAGCTTCACACTGACATTCAGAAACGGATGTCTTGTATATATTTTTTCAAAAAGGATAGATTTATATGTTAGAGTTAAAGAATACTAAGGGAGCAGGTCCAACACATGCCACCCTCGAGGAACGCTACCATCTGCTACTTCAGAAAACTAAAAGGTAACAGTAATTTATCGTTTGCTAATATTTCATTTCTAGGTTCCCCACAACTAAAATACATGCAGGTGGTCAAACTTGGAGTGTAGGTGGTAGCATGTACCAACAGCTGCATCTGGTTCACAAGGCAGCAGATGCAAAGTTATAGTCTGTAACAGTTACCATGTAACTATACCAATTGCTTGCAACTTAGCTCACTCTTACGGGCTCTTAATCAAACTGTAGAACCACAACAATTGATCAGGTCAACGTGTACGTGTTTAGAAAGCTCTTCAACTACGGTTCTTACTTACGATGAAATTCACACTCCCGCGCCTCATTTGCCTCTAACAATTGAGAAAGATGGAGGTAAATCGAAAATCAAATGGACTGGTAGTATTGATTTGTTAAAAACCTTTATTGAACAGCAATTGAAGTTGCATGGTAGAACATGGTCGTTCATCCTGAACAATGGCGACTTTCACATCCTAAAGACCAACAAAGCTACAATATCGTATAACTCTCAACGTTATAGCAACTAAAAACAATACAATCAAGAAAACCATTCTTTCGTTTGTGACTGAGCCACCAAGTTATTTAGAAGAATCAAACAACGACTGAGTCGAGAATCAAGAATCACATCATGAAATTGAAAATGAAAGTGAAAGCAACAGCCAAAGACATTGTGGCCAATGATGGAGAAGATGTCGCTCACACTAACACAGCCAGTAACGGGCTCAATCAGTCTTGCCCTGGTTGTATTTGTAATATGAATGCTATTTCTCAGTTACAAGCCGGTCTCATAGCGATCGAAGAGAGACTCAACTGCAATCAGCCATCTCACGAAGACCTTCTCCTCAAGATAGAGAAGAAGTAGACAGTCTATTGACAGCTCTGCACTTGTTGACAACTGAGCAGACACTGTGTACACAACAGCCACAATAAACCCATCATGATTCGCCCAAACTGTTGTTAAGAAATCTAAGAAGACGCTAACAACAATGACTAACTAAAAAAGAAAGACTGACAGACTATTCGTTCTTCCTCTACTACTAGCGGTCCTAAAAGGAAGAAATAGGGCAAACCAGAAGTATTTATACTTGGCAAATCAAAAATGAAATTTGTTAGAGGAGAGAAAATGCCAGAAAATTACACAACCAAATCCTTTACGTTTCCAGGAGCAACTCCAGAAGACATGGTGGATTTTGAAAGGCCGATTATAAGGCGCAAACCAGATGTTGGTACTAATAACTTAAGGTCAGATAAACCAGATCAGGTTGCGAGCAAGGTTGCACAAATTGTGAAGAACATCACAAACACTAGTCCAGCAACGAGAAATGGCATATCTAGAATTATTCATCAAGACGATGACAAATCGCTAGACGCCAAGTTAGATAACTCCCTCTATTCAAGCTGCCAGAGGTTAAGATTTTATTGCTAACAGTAACATTGGAAAATAATTTCTTAATAGAAGGGGACTGCATCTTAACCGTAAAGGTGTATTTAACTTAACCACACATTTTAAGAAATTTATCACTGATGATGATATGTGGTGGCATTGAAACTTCACTAATGCAGTCTATAACCCCGGTAACCCAACCATAAATGGCAAACAGATATTATTCTCTATAATACTGTCTGGAATACGAGGTTTTGAAATGGGAGCCTTAAACATCAATGGCCTCTTTTCACATATCGACCAACTACGTGTTGTTATGAATGAACAAACGCCTGATATTATGGCTATTAATGAAACAAGACTAGACAGTTCTATAACTGCTGGGCAAATAAAACTAACCAAATATAATATAATATAATAAGACATGACTAAGATAAACACGGAGGAGATGTCTGTATTTATATTCGTGACTCGATAAACTACTAAGTTACTAGAAGATCTCACTGACAAAAGTTTGGAATTAGTTCCTCGCGAAATTAGAAAGACCAATTAATTCGCTATCGTTTTTAGTTGCAACATGGTATAGACCACCCAAAACTCCTTGTTGTTTTGATTATGTGGAATAAATTACTCAGAAAGTAGAAACAAAAATTGGAAGATATTTACATATTGGGACATACTAATTGCAATTTCATAAGTGTTCCCCTGGCAGTGCTCGAAATTACTCCCAGAATCTTCTAGCCATGATGGATAGTAGCATGCATAAATTGCTAGCCACTTGGGTTTGCGCACTAACCAATTCCCAGACAAAATAATGCAACTTATTTAAGATATTGATGATAAAGGATGGCTCCAAGAAATCCGTGACATTTGATACTACAAGTTTATTGTCAGTGTCTTTTCACAATTTGTTTATTAATGCTTTGCAAAGATTTGTTTCAATCTCAGATCATAAATGCATAACAAACAATGGAAACAAATTGCAAAGTTAAAATAACGATACTTGTGATATGAAAATCTAAGAGTTACAATGCTTGGTAGATGTAAATCGCAAAGTGGGTATGTTTGCCATTTAGAAATCGCAGTTACATCTCTTGTGATTAAGAATTTGCAAAGGTATGTTTCTTGCAATTTCTAATTAGCAAAGTTAGTTTATCTGTAATTTATAAGTCTCAATGGTCGTTGTTTACGATTTGCTAAACAACAAAAAATTCAGTGAAAAACAGCTAAATAATTATTTTTACTCTTGGCGCCCCTAACACGAGGAGATCGTGAAAAGCAAACAACATTGAAACTAACGCATTTCTTTATTAATTATGTTTAGGTGCCACATTTTTCTATGAAGGTTGGCTGGACCACATACATTGTTACGTGTAGCACAGTGACAAGATAATGAATGTATTTTGAAGATGCGTCGGACTACACTATTCGTTATTCTAAATCAGGTTGCAATCTGTTTAATGGTTGCAGCATATTTCAAACTTGAGAGCCACACAGTAAAGTTAACAAGCATTGTTACAAAGAACCTTTTATCAGTAGAAGAAGATTTTCGATCTCACTGGTTCCGTCAGAGACGAGCACAAGTTGACTGGAAGGCAATTCTCCGTCCATGTGTTGGGAGAACAAGATGGGGTACGAATTCCCCAGGAGGGTGGGGCAAAGCCAACAGAACAAGTGCCAAGACAAGTTACATCTCTTACTGGGATATACGGCCAGCCGGACAGTTCAGCCGGTTTTTCATTCAGTCACGAACGGCCAGCGGTCATTCTAAAACAGTAGGCGGAGACTCGTGGCATGTACTCATCCGGGGACCTTCATCTGTCCAGGCGACTGTATTCGATCACAACAATGGCACATACGAAGCTCTGTTCCTCCTCGTGGAGCCTGGCAACTACAGTGTGGGAATACGACTGGACACGAGTCAGTGTGACGGGCTGACAGATCCTCCGCTTGATTGGTTCATTAAAGGTGCGGTTTGATTTGTTCATTAAAGGTGAGGTTTGATTCGTTCATTAACGGTGAGTTTTGATTGGATAATTGAAGGTGAGGTTTGATTGGTTCATTAAAGATGAGGTTTGATTGGTTCAATAAAGGTGAAGTTTGATTGGTTGATTAAAGATGAGGTTTTACTGGTTCAATAAAGATGAGGTTCGATTGGTTCATTAAAGGTGAGGCCTGAGTGGTTCAATAAAGAAAAGGTTTGATTGGTTCATTAAAGGTGAGGTTTGATTGGTTCCTTAAAGGTGAGGTTTGATTGGTTCATAAAAAGTGAGGTTCGTTGGTTCATTGAAAGTGTTTTGATTGGTTCATTAAAGGTGAGGTTTGATTGGTTCAATAAAGGTGAAGTTTGATTGGTTCATTAAAGATGAGGTTTGATTGGTTCACTAAAGGTGACATTTGATTGGTTCACTAAAGGTGAGGTTCCATTGGTTCATTAAAGGTGAGGTTTGAGTGGTTCAATAAAGGTGACGATTGATTGGTTCAATAAAGGTGACGTTTCATTGGTTCAATAAAGGTAAGGTTTGATTGTATCTCTAAAAGTGAAGTTTGATTGGTTCATTAAAGATGAGGTTTGATTGGTTCATTAAAGGTGACGTTTGATTGGTTCACTAAAGGTGAAGTTTGATTGGTTCAATAAAGGTGGGGTTCGATTGGTTCATTAAAGGTAATATTTGATTGGTTTATTAAAGATTAGGTTTGATCGGTTCAATAAAGGTGAAGTTCGATTGGTTCATTAAAAGTGATGTTTGATTGGTTCCTTAAAGGTGAGGTTTGATTGGTTCATTAAAGGTGAGGTTTGATTGGGTCACTAAAGGTGAAGTTCGATTGGTTCATTAAAAGTGATGTTTGATTGGTTCCTTAAAGGTGAGGTTTGATTGGTTCATCAAAGATAAGGTTTGATCGGTTTGTTTGATTGGTTCCTTAAAGGTGAAGTTTGATTGGTTCATAAAAAGTGAGGCTCATTGGTTCATTGAAATTGATTTGATTGGTTTATTAAAGGTAATATCTGATTGGTTTATTAAAGATGAGGTTTGATCGATGCAATAAAGGTGACGCTTGATTGGTTCAATAAAGGTGAGGTTTGATTGGTTCATTAAAGGTGAAGTTCGATTGGTTCATTAAAGGTGAGGTTTGATTGGTTCAATAAAGGTGACGCTTGATTGGTGCAATAAAGGTGAGGTTTGATTGGTTCATTAAAGGTGAGGTTTGATGGGTTCACTAAAGATGACGTTTGATTGGTTCACTAAACGTGAAGTTTGATTGGTTCAATAAAGGTGAGGTTCGATTGGTTCATTAAAGGTAATATTTTATTGGTTTATTAAAGATGAGGTTTGATCGGTTCAATAAAGGTGAAGTTCGATTTGTTCATTAAATGTGATGTTTGATTGGTTCCTTGAAGGTGAGGCTCATTCGTTCATTGAAATTGGTTTGATTGGTTCATTAAAGGTAATATTTGATTGTTTTATTAAATATGAGGTTTGATCGGTTCAATAAAGGTGAAGTTCGATTGGTTCATTAAAGGTGAGGTTTGATTGGTTCACTAAAGGTGACGTTTGATTGGTTCAATAAAGGTGCGGTTCGATTCGTTCATTAAAGGTGAGGTTTGATTGGCTCAATACAAGTGAGGTTTGGTTGGTTCATTGAAAGTGAGGTTTGAATGGTTTATTAAAGATAAAGTTTGATTGGTTCAATAAAGGTGATGTTTGATTGATTCAATAAAGGTAGGGTTTGATTGGTTCAATACAAGTGAGGTTTGGTTGGTTCAATAAAGGTGACGTTTGATTGATTCATTAAAGGTGACGTTTGATTGGTTCAACAAAGGTAGGGTTTGATTGGTTCAATACAAGTGAGGTTTGGTTGGTTCATTGAAAGTGAGGTTTGATTGGTTCATTAAAGATAAGGTTTGGTTGATTCTATTCGTTCGTAAAAGGTGAGATGAAAGCAAGACTGGTAATACGACGACGTTCTAAACATTCCATTGTTAGGGCGCTTTCTATTTGTACGGTTTGTCCAGTCTTGCCGGTGCGAGCAGTCAGCCTTAGGTGAAATGGGGCAACTTTCGGAACTGGTTCAGCCCAGATTGACGCTGCTGCAGGATTACACTACTGCGCCGTTCGCCTGTTATGGTGCGAAAACTTTATATAGAAATATAGAGTGCTGAACTAAGGTAGGATCGCTAGCGACATAAAAAACTGAATATACTGGATTTTGTCGCGAACCTCGGTTTTGGTATGCCACTCTAAAATGTAGGAACAAAATGTCGAACAGTGTTATAAAGAACTTATAACAACGGGAGGAGTTCTTTGTAGGCTACATACAGTAATTATTCAGATAACCTCAAACTTTGTGTTTTCAGGAAATTATCATGGGAGGTTTCAAGAGAATGGTATTCTTGGAAATATATCTGCAAATCTTCTTCATCCATTCAGAAACAATGAACCAATCAACATCATCGTTCCGCAGCAGCTTCTAAACTATACCACTGAAGGTAAATTGGTTCTTTTAAAAGAAGTTCCAGTATATAAGGGAGAGCCTCTCGCCTTTCTCGTCTTGAAACTCAAAACTTGAAATTCAAAGTGCTAAACAGTAGTAAAGCAG
>JAOBYG010199083.1:0-10168 GCA_025403545.1 Epizoanthus stellaris
TGCAAGCTGGCTGGCAAGTGGCAGGAGAAAAGGAAGCTGTAAGGATGTTACTTTCGATATAAAGAGCTGATCTGTTATATATTTGGTCACGTATTTCTTTATTATAGCTGAAGCCTCAGAGTCTGGGACGCCTGTCCATCCGTCCATCTGTGTGTCTGCGTATCTTCTCTTTCTTTTCATCAGTGATTATGTAGCTTGATTGACAATATGCATGCATGTATGTATGTGTGTGTATATATGCATTTATGTATGTATGTATGTGTATGTATATCTATGTGTATGTATCTATGTATCTATGTATTCAGGTGTGTATGAATGTTTATATGTGTGTATATATGTTTGTATGTAATATGTATATATGTATGTATGTATGTATGTATATATGTTACTATGTTATTGTAACATACTAACATAGCAGTGAAGATGACAATTTGTCGAAAACGTTATGCTTAAACTTTTAACATATTCTATTAACATTTTAGCCGTATACATTTTATAATGATTTTATAGCGAATATTGTGTCAAACATGTTACTATGTGTCTGTATGTATGTATGAATACAGTTATGGATGATCATCTATCTGTATTCATTTCGATTTCATTAGACACTTTCCTGATTCTCTTACACTTCGCAGTCTTTTGATTTTGTCCACGCGTGGAAGTCAGCAGAGCTGGATACAAACGAGGTACCAAGTCGTACCGTGGTTTTCAAGAATACAGACGTATTGAAATCGCTTTTATCCTGCAAAATTGTTGCAACCCACGCAAAGGACGAAGCTACTGTCGAAGTCTTCAAATCGTTCAAAACGGTTGGTATTTTCTAGACAATATAAACTACTCTGATTTGTCCTCTCACTTAGAAAGTAATATTTCTTCCCGACTATTCTCTTTCTGTCCTTTCTGTACATTCTTGCAATTTAGCATAATCAATTTCTTTCGTTAATTAAAACGCGTATGAAAATAATCGCGCAGTTTAATTCTGTTAAGTTCAAATTACTAGGCTATATTGGTATAGTATCTAGCTGCGCCTGTATTTTGAATTCACCCAGGAGTCACAACTCAGTCTATTTTAGCAGTGCTAGCTATGTCCTCCAAGCGACTTAAACATTTCACTTTAAGAAATAATATCGCCGCTATCTCTAAATACATAGAAGAGGCCTAATATTGAGTCATTTGAAGCCTTCGGTATAGCGGCCATGTTTAGGTCCTTAATGTATTTTGAGAAAACCATTTCAAAGAACGAAGTACAAATCGCAACATTACTTCCCAAGTAATAGTCTTCACCGCGGTATATTTGACTCTTTAATACTGTGCAATGTTCAATTTCGATCATTTCGCCATTTTACAATTCAAGAAAGAACGTATCCCAGACTAATGTGTTTTTCTATTGTTAACAGAAACAAAGAATTCAACAGCGACAGATGGAACCTCAAATGCCTGGGAGGGAAATTTTTCCTCCCGTGACGCGCAACGAGTGCAGATTAGGTAGGTTAGGGTTCGTCCATTCAAATGGTTATACCGTCCATTGTTTCTAGAGTCATTGTCTGGGTGATTGTGTGAGCGTGGTTGGCTCAGTCAGTAAGACCTCGAGACCGGCCTTCCCGGGGGTTTAATTTGTGCGACCTTCTTTCGCCCCACCGTCCGTGGACAGAAACGTTAAGCCGTTGGTATAGTCTCTCGACGTTCTATCGGGGGACTTAAAAGAATACGCGCACTTATCGATAGGAGTAGGCTAATGCCGGTGTTGTGTTCTGTTAACTGAGGGTACCTTGTACTCCATGTAAACAGGTAGCTGAAAAGTCCTGCTGGGAGCACCTGCATATATCTGTATATATCTGTATATCTTTATCATTGTTTTGGTCTATGATTGTTTGATGCAGTAGAAATTAGATCGGATTCTTGGGTGGTTAGTGATTAAACAGATTAAACAGTTTCACCCAAAGAGATGCTTATATTTATAGCAATGCCCACGCTTTAGAGCAAATGACTGCAACCAAGTTAGGGATTTGCATCCTATTGGAAAATGTGAAGCAGGTCGATCAAGTCGTCAAGGTGATTCCCACCTATATTTTGTGTCATTTGTTTTAACAAATGGTTTACTCATGTATCATGGTAATTTGCTCTCATTTGATATGAGATGATGTCAGAATAACTCTTCATCTTATCAACAGTTGTACTCATACTGTAATTGTTATTTCCTTGGCAACCCTTTAGGGCCTCATGTGCACCCTGTTTCTAACAATCAAACGGATTTTACGCAAAAATGAGTTTGGTGACCGCATTTTTTATTACTTTATTATTATTGGCATATCAAAGAGAAGCTTTTGACATATTTTTTAAAAATTATACCATCAAGTTATGCCGCCACTTTGACGGCAAAAAGTTTATCTTGATATACCAATATTAATAAAACGATAAAAAACGGGGTTCACCGAACTCAATTTTGCGTAAAATGGGTTTGAATATTAAAAGTAGGGTGCACTTGAGGCCTTATATGGTTGCCATGGAAACGACGATTACAGTTAAGAGTGCAATTGTTGGTACGTTGAAAAATTATTCTAACATCACTTAATATCAACTGATTATTAACTATCATCATATTTGAGAATGTCCGTCCTTAAATTTGATAGTGTAGAAAAACGGAAAACAGGGGCGAGCCACCTGAGGGTTACAAAACAGTGAACATAAATCACTACATAGTAAAGAACAATCATCCAACATAATTGGAGCCACCCAAACTAACTTAAACTACTCATGTTCTTGACGTCAACAGTCTCCGTGTCCGCGGATGTTGCCAGGATTATACTGCTGTTTGTGTGCTTGATGTTCGCCAAGCTGCTGGTACGAGTCCCTGAGCTGTCTCCGCATATAACAAGGAAGGGTGGCCCCACCTACCCCACCTGTCCCGACTGTCATCCTGTTGTTCCTGGTAAGATATTTACCCGGCTGTGTAGAATATCCATAAGAAAAAATTTAGTGTTCATTCTTGCTGGACACAACAGCCCGTGACGGAGAAAATAAAATGCGTTCGCCAGTGTAAGATATACAAGTATACTTTCTAAAAAGCTTCATCCAGTATGTCCTTCCAATAGACCTTGATCACGTTTTGAATGTCAATCGAAATCTTGATGTCAGCACTTTTTAATGTCTGTTTTTGAAAACTTCGCCAGCTTCGCATTTTTTTAGATAAAACTTCCTAATTTTCGCTTCTTACCTACTTTGACCAGCTCTTTCCATTTCTGGTATTTAAAAAGTGCCAACATCAACATATTGATTGACATTCAAAATGTGATAAAGGTCTATGGGACCAATCTCGGACCGCGAGTTTTGCGTCTCTCCATGATGCCCATCCCAAATGTTCCCTCCTCAATTTAGCAGTCCTTCTCGATGTTATGTAAGGCCGACCTTTCTTTCGTTTTACCTCTGATCTCCTGTATTATCATCTTTATCACGGCGCGCCTCTTGATGTGCCCAATTAATATCCAATGCCTTTTCATGATATTTTCATTGGCTTTCTTTGTTTTTTCCTTGCAGTAAAGCTCTTCATTTGTGAGTGTTACTTTTATTAATCAATAGCTAGATCTTAAGAACTTTTCTGAGACATTTCCTTTGAAAAGTATCTCATTTCTCCATATCTAATTCTATTATTCTACACGTTTCTGATATACTTGTACGTGAGCACCGTGCTCCAAAGTTTAACTGAACAGATAGCATTTTTATCACGGCTTCCAATCATGACTACAAATTAGTACCGATCTTCAGTAGGACACCTAAAATGTGTGCAATTATACCTTTTTTCTGCCAAGTATAATACTATGTGACAAAGCTGTCTTCGTAACAAGATTTCTTGGCAATTTCGCTAAGTCGTGGGCTTGTGTACACTGCTCGTTCCCAGTCATACCGATGATCAGTTACTGTTTTGTTTATTCTTAGGAATTAATATTTTGTTTGTCTATCTGCAAAATTCAAATTTGTGCACGCTCCTTTTACCACAATTCCCCGAGTGACTATTCTAAAAAATTATTGTTCTTAACTTGGAAATAAAGCGGGATGAGAAACAGCTCGACTTACAATAACTTTGTTAAATGTAACTTAATTATTGGCCCAACACTTGAAGCTAGTTCTGTGACTGATGAGCAAAAGGACGTACCTAAAGATGTCTTATATTTTGTAATACTTTTACCTAAACGTAAGCAGTTTAAATTTTAGAGATTGTTCAAGATATCTTTGTCATTGCATTAGTCAGCAAACAAAATGCATGATTTGATGTCTATTTGATAATGCATAGGTTATATTCTGGCCTATTCTGGCTAATTCGTATAATATGTCACTGTCTCTTCATCAGAAGACAAGAGCAAGAGGGAACTAGGCAAGCGTAATGCAAAACGAAATGGTGTGTCCAGCTCTCGCTACTGTCATGATCAAATGGGATGCCAGCAGTCGATATCATCTGTTGAGATTAAGGTGTTCAGGTCACTTTTCATCTTCTTTACAAAAAGTAAGTAATTCTGCTGAGACATGGTGACTCCTGCGTTTTATTGGTCTACCTGTCTATCTGTTTCATTTTAGCATGTTTAGCAAACTGTCAGTTTGAAAGAGGAATTCGATTTTGACAACAAAAACATAATAACTCTTGGAGTTTCTATACTCTACGAAGTTAGCTTCTTTTGTCTGTTTGTTTGTTTGTTATGTTTTGTTACATTAAGTTATGCCACATGCGCCAACGGAGAGTCAGTAAATTATTTTAAGAGCAAATGTATCGAAATATTATTCGTGACACGAAATAAGAGTAAATGTATGACAAAATCAAAATCGTTCGACAAACATTGACTTCAAGTACAGATGAGAAACTTTACGAAATAATGTATTTCGTTTATGTGGTGAGTTGTAGTGGTTGTGTTCTCAGCATGATTTAAAGCGTTATTTGCTCCCTAGGCAAAATATAGTTATATGTACCTAAATAAGAAGAAAGACAAACACTCGCGTCACTTCACTAGAGAATCACTTCACTTTAACTGCTGATAATTCACGAACGGTTATCGCTTCGCCGCCAATTTTACCCTTCAAATAATCTCTGATAAGTACTACAATCACCTCAATCAAATATTTCACAGTAGTCCGATCTTCTTTGTCGAACGGCAAAATTTCCGAATCTTCGAATTCTGCCTCAAAACGGTCGAGGAACGTACCTGATACAGTAACAGTCACAGGACAAAACGCCTACCAACCGCGCCAGCCACACATGACAAAAATGTTCTTGCTTTGAAATCGACTCCACTGTTTTGATCGAATAATCGAACAATAGCAAAGGAACGAATTGCGCACCAGGAGTGATAGTGGAGACAATTATTCGTATTGCCTTGTCACAACATAAATGTAATACTTTATATATGTACTTGAAGTCGATGTTTTCGAACGATTTAGATTTTGCTCTTATTTCGTGTCATGGATAATATTTCCATACATTTGCTCTTATAATTATTTAACGACCCTTCGTTGGCGCCTGTGTTTATGCTAGGTTACCTTACATTACGTTGCGTTGTGTCATGTCATGTCATGTACATGTCATTTCATGTTATGTTATGATATTACTTGGTGTGAAATGTGGTGCTATTTTTAATATGTCACGTCACGTCACATCACATCAAGTCATGTCATGTCATGTCACGCGATGTCACGTGAGCTTGGGTAGGTTAGGATAGATTAGGTTAGGGTAGTTAAGGTTATGTTATGTTTATTTTCGTTACGTTACGTTACGTTACGTTACATTACATTGCGTTGTGTTGTGTTGTGTTGTTTTACGTTACGTTACGTTATGTTACGTTACCTTTCGTTACCTTACATTACGTTACGTTGCGTTGTGCTAACATTCTTATCTTGTATTGTGCTCTCTTATGTCATTTTCAGGAGCTCAAATCCAACTGCTTTTCTTAATTAAATATCCATCATGAAAAATAAGTGGAATATAATACAGCTATTAAAAGTGTTATGAATGTTTATTGCAGACATGAACTCCGAGCAACATCATCTCCAGTCCATATCGGAAACAGTGGAACAACGTATCGATGTTGTGTCCTGAATGTGGCACTACACGAGGTTACCGTGTGAACAAACCAAACAATCATTACTACCAGGCGTGCAGTACAGTGATACACGCAAAAAACAGCAGCAGTCAATAGAACGAGCTGACAAGGGGAAATAATAATCTAAATTCTTGACCAAAAACGGAAATGAGATTTTAGTGTAGATCAATATGCGAGTGGAATTTGTGACTCCCGTGTTATTCACAGCTGGCACGACAATCCCAACCAACATATCGGATAGTTATAAGAAAAAAGTACTGCTTGAAACGCACAGTAAACCTGAGAGTGGAAGTTACAGTGAAGAGTGAAACGACTGAGAACGAAACTGATTTACTTAGATCCTTTTCTCAAGACTTTGATAATATAAAATCAATGAATATAACAAGTTCATTTTATTGAATTTATAACGGCAATCGACCTCTCGTGACTTCTTTAAAAAAGTGCAATTTATTACTTGGTGGCCATATAAGGCAAGTTAAGGTAAGCAATACAACTGTTTGTTGGGTTTTTCTCTCAATAAACTCCAAATACATATACGGAACTAGAAATCTAGGAAATAGTACATTGTTCTGTTGAATGTTGAATTCCAACACAAAGTCTTATAAACCACATCGCCATTTTTAATTAGCTAATATAACGTAGTCTCATGGCTCGAACCATCAACTTGGATAATCTGTAGCTAATCTGTGATATAATAAGTTCCCAGATGTAAGGTGTAAGAGAGGAAATAGGTGTATCTGATTGTAAGAGAAACTGTTTAGACGATAAGTGAGAATACGCACACCTATTAAAACAAAACGAATCAATTAAGTGTTCTTGTCGTGTACTTTTACTTCTATCCGCAATCACAAGATAATATTTTTACCATTGTTTTTTTCGACTTTGCGACAGATTTTGTGTCATTCCTTTATTTCTTAACCCTATTCAAATTTTGGGGAAGGGGTGGAATCTGCCTTGTGCATTTTCAAATGTTTGCAACAAAAGAACCATTGAAGATACAGCTCTCAGATTTGTTGACTTTTATAGGAGATAATTTTAGTCAGTCAAATTGTGTTCCTTAATAATCCTGTTGCCATGGCATCTATATCTCCTAAAACTATTTTCTCATATTTTTGTCTCTAACATTACCATTTTGGATAACTAAAGTCCATTTTAAAACTTTTTAAACAATTTTCAATCAATTCAGTATCCGCGGTTAACGCTCTGCTCCACAAATCCTTTCACTAAAAATAACGATATATAAGTGTAATTAGCGACCTGTCATTGTAATTTGCAGCTTGACATTGTAATTTATCACCTGCCAACAAGCTTGTATTCTGATTGGATAAGTCTGCTTCAAGTGTGGTGCAGACCACACTTGGATGTACACTTCGGCTTCTTTGAAGTGTTCGAATCTCAACGACGCTCGGCCTCGTATTTTCACATTCACACTAAAGTGTATCTCAGATGCACTTCAAGTGCCCTTGAGTTCGCTAGTGTGAACCGGCCTGATGTCTAAGCACAGCACTGTATGGCACGTTTCAAACGGTCGCACTTCTGTCGTGTCGAATTCAAATACATCAAAGGTACCGCACCAGCCAAGCGGAATTTTGTTTTGTTTGAATTGAATTCGACACGACAGAAATGCGACCGTTTGAAACGGGCTTTACATACAAAATCAGCACAATGCTGTGACGATAGAAATTAACACAGCATTATGAGAGAAAAATTAGCACAATGCTATGACATTTAAATTAACACTACGGTGTGCAAAAAAACCAAGAACAATACCCAAGTACAGCACTGTAACATAGAAAATGAGGACAGTGCTGTGACGATACAAATTAACATAGCATTGTGAGTTCAAAAATAAGTACAATGATGTGACATCAAGAATCGAGCACAACACTATTATTTTGTCAGCAGCGTACACAGTGATGTTATTGTCACCGTACTGTAAATTAATGACATTAATCACTATCACCAGTTGTGCGACATTAGTATTGACAGCTAGTGAGATAATGGAACATGCAGGGTGCGGGAAGTGAGAGAATGGAACCTGCAGGGTGCGGGAAGTGAGAGAATGGAATCTGCAGGGTGCGGGAAGTGAGAGAATGGAACCAGCAGGGTGCGGGAGGTGAGAGAATGGAACCTGCAGGGTGATGGAAGTGAGAGAATGGAACCTGCAGGGTGAGGTAAGTGAGAGAATGGAACTGGAAAGGGTGCGGGAAGTGAAAGAATGGAACCTGCAGGGTGCGAAAAATGAGAGAATGGAATCTAAAGAGTGTGGAAAGTGAGAAAATGAAACATAAACAATTCGGGAAATGGGAGATGAAGTCTGGTGGCTGCGGGAATTGCGAGAGTGGAAGACGAAGGGTGCGGGAAGTGAGAAAATGAAACTTGAAGGGTGCGGGAAGTGAGAAAATCAGACCTGAAGGGTGCGGGAAGTAAGAAAATGAAACCTGAAAGGTGCGTGATGTGAGAAAATGAAACATAAAGGATTCGGGAAGTGGGTACCCTGGGTGCCAGAGGTTAGCTATCGCCAGTCCCCAACCGCGCCGAAGGCACCAAGAGCGTGAGCCCGGAGGGCGATCGCGAACCTCTGGCGCAACCAACGGTTGCTCTGATCTCGCCGCCATTGTCTTTTTCTGTTTACATGCAGAATCTGCATGTTCCTCACCATTGGTCGAGATCGGTAGGTGTAAAGAATATATTATCGCGTAGCAACTGGTCCGAAATTTTCGCTGACAAGCCAGTTCTGTTTACGACTAAATTCCGGGAGAACAGACTATACACTGAGGAACGATTTGCTGAAATTGTGAACGAGTCGTAATAGTTTAAAAAGCAGACATTAAGGAGCTGAACTTCTATCAGTTTCAAGCGTTTAAAAGTCTTATTCTCGATCGCAAGGACCTTTTTGCAATCAATTGGTCAAACATTACATCTCTTCACTCGATGGATTTGCAGCATGCGCACATTGTACATGTATTTTGCCCTGAACTGCCATCGGCAGCTTATAAACATCTCGTTTACAACGATAGCATATCCGAGACAAGAGTTCAGGGGATAAGAGTAATTTCACTCCCGATTAGGGCCGCAATATTGGAAGAAATATCTTCTTTGAAAATCTGGTGTTGTCAACTGAGTTGTAGATCAACGCGCGCGTACCAAGGCCTGTGAAAAAGATTCGACAAACTATATGTATGTAGGTTCACATAGACAGCTCTAACAAGTTTCACTAGCCAGTGTTTTTACAAATACTTTCTTGATTGGAGACTGTCATTCCCTAAAACCATCTCACCGTCATATAAATATATTAATCGTGACCTGTTTTGAGCTTTCAATACTGCTTTTGTTCCTTAATTATGAATCGGAGAACAACTGTTTACACATTTCATTAAAGTGTCGCATGAGTGATGCGGCGAAAGTGTACTTTCAGTGATAACACTAATTAAATCTATCATTCAAATCCTTCTCAGAAATGTAAAAACCCGTTGTTTGTGCCAGAGGTTCGCGATCGCCCTCCGCGCTCACGCTCTAGGCGCCTTCGGCGCAGTTGGAGTCTGGCGAGAGCTAATCTCTGGCACCCAGGGTAGGAAGTGGGAGAATGAATCTGGTGGTTGTGGGAAGTGAAACCTGAACCAGAAGGGTGCATTCAGTTCTCTCTACCTCCTCCCCCTTCTCAAATACACACACGAACTCGCACACACACCTACATGCTACCATTAATTGCAGAGTTTATTACGAACTACATTGGCGTTTAATTATCAATCGATAGGCTATTGACATTATTGTATACTTCACCTACGTTTTATCCTCTTTATCTACGAGAATAGATCCAATGATATATTTTAAGCGGGGTACACAAATGACTGTCAAAATATAGGCCATTTTACAATCTGCCATAACTATTTTGCATCTTTACAAAGTTTAGATACTGAATGTTATTTACAAGACAGGTTAATTGGAGATTTTATGAAATTTTATGAAAAAATGTAACTTCTAAACTAAAATGTGTAGACATCTTTCGCCGATAAAAGTTTGTTAAAAATTTGGTATATATGGATAAATCTTATAAATTTACAAACGTTTTCAAACTTGCGGTC
>JAOBYG010199194.1:0-10167 GCA_025403545.1 Epizoanthus stellaris
AGGTAGTACCGAGGCTGATGTTAGTGGTGAGATATTGAATCACAGGGAGGTAGTACCGAGGCTGATGTTAGTGGTGAAATAATTTTAGATTTTTATAGAAAATTTAAAGAAAAGAAGACAGTGGGGCAAATTGATGATTTTGAAGAAAATACGATTTTAAAGAGTTTGGGGTAAATTGAATATTAGGAATTAAGGTTAATGTTTAATAGACACGCACCAAAATGTTAATATTTGGAGTGTGTGCACTTTGGCTCTTTATAGTTTATACATTTTCTTACGTGTCACTCGATCCCTCTCCTTCAAAACATCTCTTAAATTACTCCCTGAGTAAGCTGTCCCCATGGTGACTGAACCTAAAGTTAGCATTTTGTTGTAACTTAACACGAAGCTAATGTTAAAAAAGCTGTTGGCAGGATCAAAATAATTTTATAACTTTAACACAGATGTGCGCATGTATGTCTGGTCAGCCTTTTCACCTGATAACAATCCATTAGTTGCATAACAGAACTTGAAAATATACTCTAAAATACTAGTACATAATATATTGACGTGAACATTTATTAAAGTCAGAGGAAAAGGCTGAGAACATTTAAAAATATATATTTAACTAAGTAATTTAACAGTCAGTAACAAAACAGACACAAGGGAGGCGGGAGGGGGTTCGATTGACACCTCGTAGGTTTTCAGACCTAACATTTTTGCCTTTATGCATGCGAAAATTTATCATTGTTACTGGCTTATTCTCCGTTAGATGGCGAACAATTTGTTGGAGCAGAATAAGGATCTATATGAGAAAAATGTCGACCTTGCTGCATTTGTGAGAGAACAGAAGGTCCGTGAATATACATTCTCAGAAAGACATTAATATTATTACTACTACTACTACTACTTCATTGTACTACTACTACTACTACATTGTACTACTACTACTACTACTGCTGCTGCTGGCTTATTTATTCTCTGTAAGATTCATTCTCCAGTTGAAATTATGATCGTGTCAAACTGTGACACCAGCTCGAATCATCTTGCAATAGAACTTACAGAATTACTGGATGTTACAATATTTTATTTGCCTCATTATCAGGACTCTGCTCAACGCACAAAGTAACGGGAGATCCAATAACTGAAGGTGTCTGCGCCATGTTTGGCAGGTTAATCATGTGTTCCAGGATGGAAACACAAGAACGTTTTGCTGCATTTTCTACCAATCAATTTAGAGATTACAAAACTGGGAGTGTTCCAACAAAACAACTGGAAATTTGTGTTTCAAATGCCTAATGAGTGCAAAGACAAAGGACATTTTGAAGGCCCTGATGCCCAAACGCTGCTTTTTGAAAAGAAGGTTGAAGGAAGAGGATCATGGACATAACCCGTTGCTGGAGATGCAAATGGAAATGCTGCTATTGCCTGTTAAGATGCGAAGAAACCTCAGTTGGTGTATTAAGATCAGAGTAAGTACGATAAAAAATATCCCAATAATATATAGCACATCCACTGCCAAGGTCATATATTGCTTGTTCGCATGTGTATCTATGTGCACCAACTTTGGTGGTGGTGGAGGGGGGCTCCACCCAGGCTCTTAAACCCTGACCATTTTCTTGACAAACTTGGCAATGCCCATGACTTGAAGTGCAGAAATAGATTCTTTTTACAAATTATACCCTTTCTATTGCAGTAATAAAATTATTTGTATGCATTATTAACAACTGAATTTTTAAAAGTTTCCATTGGACAGTGTTATATTTTGTAATGGACCACTGTGATCTATTATTGGACAGATACCAAAATGACGTCAAAATTGCACGTACACGCGGTGACGAACAATTAATGGTGAATAGCTTATCTATCTTGATATTGAAGCACGTTTTTTGGATGTTTTTGACATTTTGGAGTTCCGGTTCGCAGGGAAATTACAGATAAGTATATTTCCTAATTTTAGGGCAAATTAGGCACTGAATGGAGTAAACGTGTCCTTTCGAGCTCTGTACATCCTTGCCACGAAGATGTGTTATTCCAATAACTTGTTTGAAGAGCAAGGTAATCATCATGGGCATGCTTGTGGTAATACCAAGCTGACAAAGAACTGTGGAGCTTGGGTCGAGCTTTGGCTGGTTTGTAATCTTGAGGCAATTTCTTTAATCGAGGGTTTTATCGTAGGGGTCATAGTTGATCATGGATGTTTGTAACCATTTAGTTGAAGCAACTTCATCTTTGTCTCCAATCTTTTGGCCATCACTTGCGAATTTTGTCCTAGATTCGTCTTGTATAATTTCAGGGATATCAGTAATCGTAGCTTCGAACAGTTGAACAGTATAATCTTTAGATACAACAGAAACGTAAGGTTCATTGTCAGCATATTCATATTCTTTACTGGAGACAATGACTGTCACAAAATCACTGATTTTAGTCACGCTGACAACAGTAATGTCTTCTGGATTTAAAAGTTCACAAGTTCTGTCTGTTACATTTACAAGTTCCGTTGCACCACATATGGAATATCTTGTTACTAGTAGAGGATTCGCTTCTAGGATACCGTCTGAATCTTGTGAAATAAGTTCTGCAATTGTTGCCTTTATCACCGTTTCTGAAAATGGAGGCAGTGTGTATGTTTCCATTGCGTGTACTTTGGGGTTTATATACTTTATCTGTTCTGCGCATTTATGCGGCAGTTCATCTTGCTGAGCAAGATCATCAGCATTACTGATAACTTCTTTGTCTTCTTCACTGTTTTCTTGATGTGTATCTGAGGGTGAAGCTTCGTGTATGTAATCTATATTTTCTTCAGTATCTTCAATATGGCTTCTGTTACGAATATGCATATCATTTCTTTTATCTTCGTTTTGTAACATTTGGAAAGTTTCTTCTGGAAATATCTTGTTTTTATCTTCGTAACTTGTATTATATCTTCGTTTTGATGCGCTCCAGCTTTACGTGCGTGTCGCCATCCGTTAAACTCAGACAAACGGTTGAATTTTGTAATCCAGTCTTGGACATCTTTGCTGGGAAAGCCATGAAAATGTTTGAGTTTAATTCCTTGTACTGTTGGGTTTTGTAGTTGGTCTTCATGTTCATCTATAGCGTCTTGAAGAGCCTGCACTGCCTGCAGAATATTTCGTTTTTAGCCACGTTTTGTTGAGCTTGTTGGTCAGCGGTTTTGTATAGTCCCTGGAGGTAGTGAGAATCTTTTTCCAATGGTGTGGGGTAATCACGTGGGTAAAATTGAAATCGAAGATGGGGTCTATTTGTGTCAACTTCAGTTGATAGAGGATGTGTTATAACTGGGCTTGTTGAAAAGGAACTGTCAAGACTGCTGAAATCGTCAAAGGAATTGTCAGGATGGATGTCAGTGTTTTCTGCTGGAGGTGTCACTTGAAGTGTAGATGTGCTGGGGATGAAATGTTCAGTTGCTCTTTGGCTGAACGGATTAGAGAATTGGCGAGGAGATGTTGTTTGTACTTGCTGTCTTGATGTTTGGATATCATAATCACGGGATTTCGCAGCTCCGATAAGTTGTTTTTCCTTACAAGACCCGTCACAGTATTGTTGTTGATTTATTTCTTCACCTGGATTCTCCACCAAATGTTATATAACTGGACCCAGAGACCTTGTCAGCTTCTCTTCTTTTATTCTGGTCTGCCCTTGCTGCTCCTGCTGGTTCTACTACTACTTACAATGGCTAGCTGTAAGTTGTGGTCAGCGGTCCATGGTGCCCGGCCATGAATTCTGTAGGTCCACTTTCCTGTTCTATATTTCAGTCTAATCAATCAATTTTCATTGTATACTTCTTTGAAAGTAACCATACACACGTACTTTACCACCTGGATCATAGCTAGAGCCATTCACTGTGATTCTGACCAGTTTATTGAGGTTTTCCTGTGTGTCACTTGTGCCAAGTTCGTCGGCCATCTTGTTTAATCTCAACTCACTTAGTTTGAATTATCGTCGTTTTTTAATGGTGCTGTATATGACCTCAATTTGTAATTGTAATCATTGATGGGATTTAGCCAATAGCCAATAGATAGATACGACAAGTGACAAATGGAATTCTTACAAAAATATAATGCCGCACACGTGTGCGAATATATGTGATTCTCATCACTTGCATATAAAATCGCATATACCTGATAATCAGTTTCCAAACAAGTGGCGTATCAGTAATGACAGTAATGACATACTCTTCCCGGGGCATGCTCCCCTTTGTATCAAACTTTTGTTCCCCTTTTTGTTTTCAAAATTCAAGTCCATTTTTTACACCCAGTTCCTCAGTTGCTCCCCATGGCCCCCTTTGTTCCAGGCTTCCCCGTCTTCTTCTAGTTTGTCCACCACAGTCTCATCCGTTTTGCTCCATGGCCCCTCTCCTTTGTTCCAGGATTCCGCATCTTCTTCTACTTTGTCCACCACAGTCTCATCCGTTTTGCCCCATGGCCCCTCTTCTTTGTTTTGGCTTTGGTTTACACAAAGTTCAAAAGAACAAAAGTAGATTTTAACTTGGTATTTAATAAAACAATTATTCCACTCGTACTTGTTGGATATGAAATGCTTATAGCCAACTTGGCACTAAGCACCTTTTTGGCTACGTATCATTCTGCCATTCTGCCATATCCAATGTGTGTTCTTGGAATAATTGTTAAGTATTAGAGGCAAACATATTTTGTTGATGACTTTCTACATATGGCTACATGGCCTAAAATTAAAACAATAACTGGGCCTTGCACGAACATTGAAAGAGAACAAAATTGACTCTCAATTTGTTTCTACGAAAATTTGTAACAAAAGTATGTTTTGCAATTTCTTACTTATGTCACATGGCGTCAGATTATGGGGTGAGCAGGTGCGTGATGTGGCTGTTTCCCACATTTTAAGCCTGAAAATGGAATTTTGAATTTGCACGTGGTAGATTATAAGAAAATGGACCCAAATCGGAGCATTCGTTTTGGACTTACATTTTGCAAGAACCGGAAGTAAAAAGACGAATTTTCAGCAACCGCCAAACAGAGCACGCCCGTGCATTCAATTCGTGATTCTAAGCGCCATATTTGTGATGTTTTGTGTCTATACCCAGAACAATTGCGAGACATATCACATTATCCTTCATCTGTGGTGAAAGTGTTGCAAAAAAACAGCCAAGAGGGGCAGTTTCTAGACAACTAGGTGTCAACAGCAGGAGGATTGCAAACAGTATTCAGCATCGACAGACAGTCGGTCCTTGATGATAAGAGTTCACAAAAAGGAAGACATGAAGTGATGCTGTACCAGAGGAGCATCGTAAACTGGCACATAACTTCCAAAGCAGCGCGGATATCTCTAGACCAACTGGTAGTAAAAAAGATTTTGCGAGGCAGAGAATTGGTCCAAAGGACTACGTTACTCACCAGAAACAAATTCTGGAAGTGACGCAAACAGAGAGGCCTTCCTGCAGTTCAAGGAAAAGTATCCTGAAATCTGAATGGGGCAAAGAAGATTCGAGGAATGCAAGCCTTTTTTCGTTGCCCCCACAAGGCCATGTATATCTTGCTGCTGTAAGGCACATGTAGAAATCCGGATGGTTTTTTCAAAGTGCATGGAATTTTGGTGAAAGGCGTTAGCACACAGAAAGCAAAGGGGGGTTGATTGTGGTGGATTTATTGTGTTGGATCACCTAACCGATGTAGTGAATCAGACACTATACCCCAAACCTCTCAATGCGAAATACCACAAGCAAGCATGTCTTAGCAGAGATTGCAAAAAGTGTGGCACACAGGAACCACAACTGATGCCCGAGGAGCTAGATGATGCCCAAGAGTTGCCGAAATTCAAATAAATGGGAAAGATACGAATATGTGGTAATGGGTCAAGATGTAGACAGGAAGGACAAGAAGAAGTCAAAGACCGTTTTCAAGGAAACTTCTCCAGCAGAAATGTTCCGTTATTTTCTAGCGCTCATCAAATGTTACTTGTTTTACAATATTTTACAGAAATTAAATATTGTAATATTAGCAAATGCATCAGAGTACTGGAAGAGCTTGATTTGAGAAAAAATAAACCTACAAGGCTTGCAGTAAGTACCATTGCATTATGAGCCTGTTCTTTCCGTATTTCAATTTCAATACATATGTTGTTTGCATTTTGACAGTTTATTTAGCAGGATTTTGAGAGTTTTCAAAATTTTGTAAGGAAAAGTTTCAGCTATAAGCCAAACCCCCCGATCTGCGCAATTTTTCTAAGAATTTTCGTTCATTTTGGGGGAAAATGCTGTGGCTTATAGCAGAATAACTACGGTAGGCCACAACTTATGGTCAATGAGCCTTGGCAGTGAGATGATTCCTATGGAATTTATAAGTGCATTTGGAACTGGACCAGCAGTCATGGCAGCATTAGCTCATTTTCAAAATGTCGATTCCAAAACAGGGCAGACCGGCTGACATGGCATGGTCGAGTCATTCCAGATGACAAGGTTCATATCAAACTTGGTGAGGATGCTCGGGGAGGTAACTTCAAGATGGCATTCCACGTAGTTAATCTTAAAAAGCAAAATTCCAAATCCAACACTGTGGTCTTCAACATATCTGAAGCCAAGGACACCTACTAATAGTGAACAGATAAAGACACTTCAACTTGGTAGCTGGTGGCAAGTAGATTAAATCTATACAGCAGAGAAACTACCAGGGAATTAATTATGACAATATGTAAAGAATTTCCTGACCATCCAATAGCTAGTTATCTTTCAACAACTTATATTCTTTAACTTTCTTCTCAGGGGAAATAGGCAAGTTGTCTTCCTCTTTGGAGACTATGAGTTTCTGTGTAAAATCTTTGGTGTCCCAGGAGTATCAGTTAAACAATTAAATTATGGACTAGCACACAAAAACCTCAGCTCAAATCTTCCACCCTAAAGCAAAAAACATAAACATCAACTTTTAGTTAGTCAGTCCCATTGAATAACAAACCAGTTTAAAATCATAAATAAATCAGTGATAAAACAATTCTTGTAGCTACAGCTACAGTACCGCCCAGATGTAACCTAATGCGCCCGCGGGTCAATCCCTTGGGACAGTCCCACTGTCCCATTGTCCTGTATCCCGTTGCAATTGTAGTTTCATCAATCCCGTAATGTCCCGTACGGGACACAACGGGACGATTTTCATCACTCCGAGATAATTGACCCGCAGTCCTGAGAAGCATTTTTAATTTGTCTATTGTCAAATAACTCCAAATCATTTTAGCATCACAATTTCCTTTAACTTTTCAAGTCTAGTTAACAAACGGATTTTGCAATTGATTTGTTATCGAGTCTTGGAAAACGATCGCTGTTGCACGAATAACAATATTTCAAAACAAAAAGTCTTTGCACATATCTACTAAATCTTGTCAGTTATATATGTCATCTCTGAGACCGAAATTGATTTCATTCTTCTACTTTTTAACTGCCCCGATTAGAAACGCAGTTTGCCTGTTAGTTCTGCAAGCGTGATTCTTGTTTGCGCATCAAGCATACGTCAACATTGCTTACATGAAAGTGAAATGAATCTGATATATACCGCTGTGCCGTTAACGAAAAAGCTACTTGACAAACACAAGCCTAACTGATGTTCCAACTAAAGATAGAAAACCTTCTCGTATGCGAACTTGCGCTTGTATTTGGCGATTCTACAACATCAAGATCCAAAGAATATTCGAAAGCTATTTGTATCTGAAGCACAAACCAGTTTTGTTTTGCTGAGTGAAGTCAGTGTTTACATACTCTGTTCACTTTATTGAGATTTATAGCCCGAACGAACTTGATTTTTGAGATTTCACTCAATGCTTGAAAGAGATCTTTTCAAATATATTTTTTGTATTGAAATATAGCGAAACACTTAAACGAAAATCAAGCACTTAGGGTAAAACCATTTTGCATCTTAAATTAAATATTCATAACAGAACTCAACTCCGCGTCAACTGTCACGCTTGCTTCACAATCACACAGAAATGATTTTATAATTCGTTTCTTGACAGACTGCCAGTGTCAAATACACTTCACACCCGATCGAAGGCGGCACGCACAGAAACTATCTTTATTACACATCAGCAGCAAACACCATCAATATATTTCATATCATATCATATCAAGACATTGATATCAAAACATATCATTATAAACAGTTTTGCAATTTGAATTTGGACAATTAGGTTAAAAATAAACTGTTGCGTTGCATGCAGACAAATGCTGAACTCAAATAAAATGTTAGTTATTACGTTCATAAACTTGCATGTTGCATTCTGATAAGATTACCCACAGAATCAAGAAGTAGTCAACTTGTTCCTTTGCGTTTCCTTCGAGCATTCACAAAATATTCTTTTATTCCATTTGAAGGAAAGTTTCGAAGCCCTGGTCAGTTCGAACTATAAAGTGCTGATCACTGATACGGCAAGACTGAATAGTGAATATGTCTGATACTGCAGGCGCATTTGCATGTAAACAATTGCATGTAGAAAGATCGCTTTCTTACTTGATCTTACTTGATCAATTTGTTCATATATGCTACTGTAAAATCAAACGTATCTAAGAAGAAAGTAATCAAATGCCTGCGATCCACTTTATAATCACACAAAAAAGGACTTTATTTAAATTAATAGCAAACATAGCAGGCGATTGGCGACGCATGTACTGTATACAAACACTCATACTCATACTTTAATTATTAATGGCAATGTGAAATAACTTTATATAGAACACAATTTACATGCATGTAACTGTAACATTGCTTATGAACTAACAAATCAAAATATTGTCTTCTTGTTATCCATTTAAACAATTTGTAAATCTAGAGCGCACTCAAAAATAAATAGTTTGAACTCGCTGCGAAAGATAAAAATTACATGTATAGATAGAAATATCTTGATGTTATATGTAGGCCCAGTCCAAGCACCTAAATTATGCAGTGTCGAGCGTACATGAATACTGTATACAATAAATGACAGCAAACTCAAATATTTTCTATACTGATGTACAGAAAAAATGTTTGTTGTAACAAGTTTGAAGTAAAATTTGTTTAAAACAATACTGATCATATATGAACTATGGACTAGGTCCAAAACATGAACGAAAGGTAAACTTTGCAGAATACTGCACTTGAACCGAACCTGTCAGATACAAAACCTACTTAGACTTTTTGTTTGTTACTCTAGCCCTGCTCCCACGCCTTAGATATTCGTCAATTGCGCGAATGCACCTGCGCCATGTTTCTTCTTGCCTTTTTAGGGGAACGTCAAAAAGTTTCATCACCAAGTCTTTGATGACAGACAACTTGGCGCTGTTTAAAGCTATTTTGCCTTTACTGCCAGTGCAGTTGACCATTCCCGGGGCTAGTTCTTCATTGTTAAAAACCTCGGGCAGCAACCTCACTGCAAAGTTGCCTTCCGAGCAGCTTTGCCGCTTTACCTGCAGTGCCCGCTCGGCCAGCTGGGCACTGATACCAGTGGACAGTTCGACATTATCTGTGCCGTCCGTCTCTTGGTCCCGAGACAGTTCGGCTGTTGAACACGTACGGATTAACTGATGGCGGGCTACAGGATCAACGGTGGCAGATTCGCTTCATGTGACTGTGCCAGACACACACAAAAAAGATCGGTTGTATAACACTTAGAAAACCTATTAATTTATTGTCTTTCATTAGCCGTACGCTGAATTTGTTTTCTATCGCGGCGCGTGAAAGAAGCTGGCCAGCTTTTGTAGTTACATGTAATCGACTGTGTTATACTTAGAAAACCTATTATTATTAATTGAGAAAACAACAATTATAATTATTGTCCTTTATTCGCTGTACGCTGTGGAATTTTTATTGAATTTGTTTTCTATCGCGGCGCGCGAAAGAAGCTGGCCAGCTTTTGTAGTTACATGTAATCGACTGTGTTATACTTAGAAAAGCTATTCGTTAAGAAAACAACAATTATAATTATTGTCCTTCTTTCGCTGTAAGTTGTGGAATTTTTATTGAATTTGTTTTCTATCGCGGCGCGAGAAAGAAGCTGGCCAGCTTGTGTAGTTAATCGACTGTGTTATACTTAGAAAAGCTATTCGTTAAGAAAACAACAATTATAATTATTGTCCTTTTTTCGCTGTAAGTTGTATAATTTTTATTGAATTTGTTTTCTATCGCGGCGCGAGAAAGAAGCTGGCCAGCTTGTGTAGTTAATCGACTGTGTTAT
>JAOBYG010199305.1:0-10167 GCA_025403545.1 Epizoanthus stellaris
TGATGATGATGATGATGATGGTGATGATGATGATGATGTTGATGATGATGATGATAGTGATGATGGTGATGATGATGATGATGATGGTGATGATAGTGATGATAGTGATGATGATGATGGTGATGATGATGATGATGGTGATGATGATGATGATGGTGATGATGATGATGATGATGATGGTGGTGATGATGATGATGGTGGTGATGTTGATTTTTTTGATGATGATGGTGATGATGATGGTGATGATTTTGATGATGATGATGATGGTGATGATGATGATGGTGATGATGATGGTGATGATGATGGTGATGATAGTGATGATGGTGATGATGATGGTGATGATGATGATGATGATGATGGTGATGATGATGATGATGCTGGTGATGATGATGATGGTGATGATAGTGATGATGATGATGTTGATGATAATAATGCTGATAATGATGATGATAATGCAGTTATTATATTCTTAAACCTGAGTGCAAACATCTGATTAAGGAATTCAGATGCCATCTGATCTGAAGCTAAGTTTATAACTAAGAGTACATGTTAGTATAAATAGTCCAGTATGTTTACTTGGTATAGTGTCTGTAAAGTGTTGTATGTTGGGTGTGTGTCTGACTTGTGTCAATTATCAAGATGAGATGAGATGATAGATTGTTTTATTGGAATATCCCAATTTGCAGAATAAACTGAATATCAATGAATATGTTGTACATCAAAATTTAGTAGTTATTGTAAATGTTATAGTTGTATTTCTTTCTATTACAGCAAACAGATCACATTAAATGAAACAAGAGACAAATTGAGAGAAACATACAAAAGAGTAAGTATTTTGATATTACTATATAAATTGCTACAAAACATGAAATGCAGAAGTCATTATAAAAACCTGTCAAACTAAGCCCAAACTTACTTTTCGTCATATTTGAAAATGGTAGATCCATTATAAAACAAACCAGAGCATCTATTATTTTTTGAAGGAATTGGAAGTAAAAATCACAAGTTTCATGCAATACCCTCCAATGAGAGCATGCATTTGATTTGTGATTTGAAGCATCGTATTCATGATGAAGATGGTGTGAGCATGCATGTAATAGAAGAATCAATCTCCTTAGAACATTGATGCATATTTGCGGGTGTCATAATAATAGTAATAAAACTAAATATAGTATAATAACAAAATCACTTATTTACAATGTGTCTGTTGTCTCAGATAATTGACCTTGAAGACTCAATAGTTCAGTTGAAAGAAGACTTGGTACACGAGAGAGAAGAGGCTAGGCTGGAGAAGGATAAGTTACGACAGTCAGTGGTGAGTGGTGGTTAATTATTATAATACCGTAAAATTCCGAACATAAATCCCCCCAAATTTAAGCCCACTCCGAAAATAAGCCCCCCAAATGTCAGATAGTTAGATCCTTCCAATAATAAGCCCACTCCGAAATGGGCTTATATAAGGATTTATCTTAAAGTGCAAGTAAACCAAATGAATGGGTTTTCACACAGTGAATTCCAATTTGTTTAATTTCCAAAGCATTGATGACTGGATAACTTTTAAAAATCGTTACTATGATGGGGCTGCGAACGTTTACAGACAGCGTGTTGTGTTGTTTCAAGTTAATTTTATAACACGTGCCTACATGTTTGCACGTTTGCATTGAAAAATTTCAGATGCAAAGCGGGTTCCACTTACAAACCCAACCAATTTTTGAAACACAAAATTCCCTCCAATAATAAGCCCACTCCGAAAATAAGCCCACTCTGAAAATAAGCCCAAATAAAAGTGCTTTGAAAAATATATGACCATGGGCTTATATTCGGAATTTTATGGTAGTTCAGTTGAAAGAAAACTTAAATTGGTGTAATACTGGGATTGCTATATGATCCTATATATATTTTTCGCCGTGTGGGGGAAGATTTGAGCTGACATTTTAAACTAACAAAAGAAGGGCTCTGATGAAGGGACATCGCTGAAAACATCAACTCAAATCCTCCACCCACACAGTGAAAAAAGAAAATATATCAACTTTTTGTTGCTCAGTCCCATTATTTGGCCTACTTTTTAGACTACCTAGCTTTTTAGAAACTTGTCTACCAGCTAGTACAAACTGAGAGAGAAGAATTACCACAGTCAATTGTGAGTGATGTTTAATAATTTGTACAGTATATATAGAAAGATTTGGCAACTATTTTCTCAGGCAATCACCGATCCTAATTACTGTTAATTCTCTATTTATTGCTTCTAAGAAGTTTGCTGTCATTGATCAATTTCTTTGTTCCCATAACCAAACTATTTACTTCATATTTGTATGTACAGTAGTAAGGAGAATTTAAATGTTGATAAACTGATCAATTTCCTTTATTTTTCCTATGGTCAGGAAGACACAAAGAAAAAAGTTGATGAACAGAGAAAGTTGAATGTCTTGAAACGAAGGCAAGTATTTGCCAATTTAGCAGTGCATACCTGGGCCTGTACATTGAAAGTTGTAATAATTACAGTTTTAAAACTGCGTTTACCCTTTAACTTACAATCCTGCACCTCAGTGAATTATCACAGATAGCAAATATTAATTAAAAGTTTGCATGTTAATAAATTCTGATAGCATGGATTCATATGAAAACATTACATTATATAAAGCAATCAGGATAAACACAGTGTTTGAAGTCTTATCAACAGGTACGTGTGCATGTGTGAGCCATGTATCAAATGGTGAAATCTGAGACTTGCCGAGATGGCATGTTGTGAAATACGAGCCTGAGACTCGAGCCTGATACTCGAACCTGAGACCTGGTGGCAATAAGAGAAGAAGAGACAACCTTGTACAAAAACAAGACTTAGTCAAAAATCTTTTGAGATTTTGAGATTGGATCAAATATTTTGGAGATCCATGATTGTTAGTACCATATCTACCCCTCATGTAGACCACAAAACAGTTGATCCCTTCTTTCACTAGAAATCAGCCGAGAAATAGGATTGAGTGATTTTTGGCCGCGCAAACAAGGACAAGGAGAATCCATTTCTCAATTGATTTCTGGCAAAAGAAAGGACTGTTTTGCAGTCTACCCCTTGTGTGAAAATGTGTGAGGTAAATATAACATAATTATATATGGTACCATAACTTATGTTATATCTGGTGGAGACATTGTACGCTACATGGTGCAAAGAGGCCTAAGGGTAAGTAAGTATGTTACTAACAATGAGTTGACAATTTTCTTGCTTTGTTCTGTAGAGAAATTGATAAGCTTCAAGAAGAACTGGTGGATAGTGAATCAATGCTTGACTCAAAGAGAAAGGTACGGTGCTTGTGCTTGATGTGCTTGTTTACGTGTAGGAGATGTATGGCGCCATGGAATACTGTCATATCACAGCAATTCTAAGAAATGTATTAGAATTATTCGAATTTCATTTGTAGAAAGCCTTGCTCCTCTCTCTAAGTAATATTTTTCTGTCGAACATGTACTGCCTGGACAACAATCTCTGCCACTCTATTGAGCCTTGTTTTGTTATCATAGAACTAAATATGTGAAAGTCTTGGAGACTGCACATATATTATTTGCTGCCCTGAAGCTGTGGTTTACATCAGAGACATGAAACTTTTAACAAATTTTAGACCATTCATCTGTCTGTCTGTTTGTTTGTCTGTCTGTCTGTGTCTCTATGCCCACTGTGCATCTTGCCACTTGTTTGTGCATCTGTCTGTCCATGTGACCATCTGTCAATCTTATTTTCACTGCCCACCTTCTATATCTACCTACATGTTAATCAATCTGTCTGTCTCCCCATAATTTTATGTTCATTTGCCTGTTTGGTTGTCTGTTTGTCTGTCCCTTGTTTAGATACCTGTTTGTGATTTGTGTTTGTCTGTCAGGTCGTCTGTATTGTCCAGCTATCTGTGTATTTGGCCCTTGATTCATCTTTCCATTTGTGTCAATTTCATCACATCAGCGTTTCTCTTACGTACACTAATATAGCAAAAGACACATCTAAGAAGCTATACTGTTCCAAGGTTCTTATTTTTTTATATCTATTAAAGCAATTAGGGTTTTAAGTGCATCTCTTTGTAGCAGTGTAATAACTTGTTATGTAGCATGGAAAACACACATCAAATTAATTAATTCTATTTCAAATATCAGGTTGAGTGTTCTTTTCAAGGCCCTGTTACATGGGATAATTTTGCACGCAACTTTTACATGCACCATGTAACTCACAGACTGGGCCTTTAGGGGGAGCCAAAATTCCAAATTTCAACCTTACTGGTTTCTGTCTGAGGAAGGTTTTTATGTGCAGGTTTATACTATACTACAAATAATTTGAAGAATTAAGTTATTGATACCGGAATGTTGTTGTTCATACGAACTGTGAACAGACAATTAGGAAATATGAGACATCCCGTGCTCGTCTTGAGGCACAAGAAGTGCAATTGAACAGGCAGTTACAAAAGGAAATCAGAGACAATGCTGCCCTCACACAGGAGGGGTGAGTACTTACATGTGCTATAAGGGTGTTGTGGTACATGTGGAGAAAGCCATATGACACTGGTACACTTGCTGCTTGTGGGAGATGTACATGTAGTGGACAGTAGTTAGGGTATTGGACAAGTCATAGACCAAAATTTAAGATCGTGGGTTTGAACCTGACCGCTGTCACTTTGTAATGGTCTTGGGTAAGACATTTACTCTCACAGTGCTTCTCTCCACCCAGGTATATAAATGGGTACTGTATCTGGCAAATTGTTGGAGGACAAACCTGACAAAATGTTGAAGGCAGGGGGGGGGGGGGTAATCTTGTGATGGACTAACATCCCATCCAGGAGTAGTAGTTAATACTCTCAGTCAGTTCATGCTACAGAAACCAGAGTTAAGCTCTGGCTGTAATAAGCCACTTTGGATTATTTAATCCTTGATTCAAGCAGACATTAATTCACCTCACCTCACCTCACCTCACCTCACCTCACCTCACCTCACCTCACCTCACCTCACCTCACCTCACCTCACCTCACCCTCACCTCACCTCACCTCACTTCACTTCACTTCACTTCATTTTACTAATTTACTTTACACTTGCTACTTTGGGACAGTAGGACATTATTCTATCAGCTCTCAGGAAGTACCTGTTGCTAATTTTTCCTTGGGAATGAATGGTGTGTAGTTATGGCAGGGATGTATGGTCACATGGGCTTTTTGTGGAAAGGGGTGGGACCATGCAATACCCTTTTGTTTCTATAAGGATGAACTGTTAAGTGAGACTGGGTCAGTTGCAGATTAACAAGTCAGAGTAGCACCACTTGTTGAGGATAATCATTCAGCAGATCGAATACATGCATACATACTATATTAGCTGCTCCCAAAGGGCTTTTCACTCTAGAGGTATATTTGAAAAAGCATAACAGTTGAATAACTGTATATGATGGTCCTTTTTCTGGGGTTATTCCATTATCAGTTTATATGAAATATTGTAATACCTGTTGTCACTTCTTCAGTCAACATTTCATTTCCATTTAAAGCAGTTTGGTACAATCAGATAGTTGAACAGTCAGTGCTTATTGGTAATAATAATAATAATAATAATAATATTTATTATTTATATCGCGCACTTTACATTAAAATATGCTCAAAAGCATGATGTCTACCCTGTGGTGACTGACTCCAGTTTGTGCAAGGGAGATCCAAAAGTTACCAAATTATATTTTAAAATAGTTCCATTTTTGATTAAATTGACATTGCTGTTGTGTGGATGGTACATGAAAAGAAAAATAGACTTCAGCACTTTCAAATGAATACATATATTATATCCATCAGTGGACGGGGTCTAAGTGGCAGTTTCAATTTCTTTCAGGATGAAGATTGTGAAAGAGCACAATGAAATATCAGAAACTCTGGGCAGGAAGAAGTGTGATCTGGAGAAAGAGCTTGTGAAGGTAAGAATGAAGGCAGCCGGTAGTATACTATAAAATATCTGTTTTACTATGTTTTTAGAAGTCAGTTTATTTATGGGTCAGTGGATTCTGGGGTCAATAATAACATATTTTATATTTAGAAATGATAATACCTAATAGCAGTGAAATCTGTGAATGCTAACACTCCCTGTAGTCCTCATAATTACATTAAAGATGATACAAAAATAGAATCCCAATGCTATTAAAAATAAGTGCTAAAGTCAGTGTATTCTGGGCTCATGGGGGTCTGGGGAAAGGGGATCTCTCCAGTAAAGAAATGTCGTAATTTGTCGAAGGTAGTTCATGTATTTTGTATCTGTTTATTTATCCACATCATGCAAGATTAGAGCAGGCTTTGCACTACTCCTGGAATTCCTGGAAAACCCCTGGAATTTCATAATTTTCTTTGAGGGCCCAACTCCTGGAAAAATGGGTTCTTTTCATTTACTCCTGGAATACTCCTGAAATTTTGTTGAGAAAATGTTTAAAGTAAACAAGCCAGGGCTTCAACAAACTATTACTAGTGTTTTGGTAACTTAATCAAACAATTTTGAAGCAGTTTTAGTAAACTTTATGATTTGTAGTTGAAAAGGTTTAAAGTGTAGAAAAGTGTACCATTAGTGTTGTGAAATGATAGAGGACATTGTCCTGGAAAAACTCTTTTCTGTCCTGGGAAACTCCTGGAAAACACCTGGAATTTCATCATCTCAAATCAATACGAACCCTGTTAGGAGCTCTAATAGTTCTTGTTACATCAGAATGCTCATGTGCTGAGAGGTCACAGATTAGTCACATCATCATTTTACTACTCTTAGCCTGGGTTAAATGTTGAACTTTTCACATTTCACACATCGAATCTAATGCTAACGAGCTAGAACAATAACTTTCACTCATTAGCATTAGGTTTGACATGTGAAAAGTTCGACGTTTGACCTGGGCTGTATTGACAGACTTGACACATACAGTGTGTGGGTTCTCTTAACTCCCCCTGGCCAATAGAACATTGAGATATTATACCAACAGTTTAACATGCCATGCCAAAATTATGCATGCATGAGTTTAACACTCAGGGTGTGCACATGGGAGAAGCTCACAGAACACTGGGGAATTTGTGTGTTATAGACTGATTGGTCTATAACCAGGGGGCAGTTATAACCAAGAGGGTTTGTAATTTCAATTTTACAGTATATTATAATTTATTACTGACGGCTGACACTCTAATCATGTCTAATAATATATTAGTCGAGTTATTTTTCTGATAATTATGTTATATTATGTTATAGTACCAGGAAAGTTTAACTGTTGCGGAGAGTGAGAACACTGAACTGACAAACGAAAAGGATACTCTTACTAAAGGTAAGTGCTATTCATTTGTAGGTAAGTATGATTAATGGTTTAACCCTTGTCCTCATGAATGGAAAAAGTATACTTCTTGAGTACTGTGGATGTGTATTTCGTAAGTTCTGTATCAAGCAAGAAAGAGAATGATAAAAAGTTTCCAAGTTAATATAGTTATTAATATAATATAAGTGGGTACTCTAGCTACAGGAACAGGTGGTTGGCTGGGAAGTAGCAGTAATAAAGGTGGGGAGGGGGTTGCAAGCCGGCTGCAAAACCACAAAACAACTAAAATGGAAATAAGATCTAGGTTGCAGATGATTCGGTAGATGATAAGAGAATTGTTTGCAGTGCAGGAGTTAGGAGGTATGACCCTCCTGTCTTTACACATAATGTGACTCCATATTTAAAAGATATAAAGTATTTTGAAATGTGCTAAAAAGGTTTTCATTTTCTACAGTAGAATTAAATGGGCGATTAAATGTTAGGCCCTTTGTGACAGTACAGTGCAGTGCAATGCAGTACAGTACAGTACAGTGCAGTGTGCAGTGTGCAGTGCAGTGCAGTGCAGTGTGCAGTGCAGTACAGTACAGTACAGTACAATGACCTTTACTTAGATACAGTAGGATTTAAAGCGTTTTTGCTTGTGGGATCATGTAAAACAAAATAACAAGAATTAAAATCTCACCGTTAAAAATTCACTAAATAATATCTCATTGATTCTAATTTATACTAAATTGTTAATAAGATTTAAAAGTGTCCTCAAAATATTGGTATAGATTGGACTGATAAAGCATTGAAGTCTCTATCGTGCAAGATATTGCTCCTTTTTAAGCCATTCACATCCTAACATTCTAATAAGCAACTTCCAGGGAACTTGTTCAGTTCAAGTATATTCTTTGTATATTCACTGCAGAACTTGAGGTTGCTGAAGAAGTTGGAAATATTGATGCAGAAGCAGTTAGAGATGCTGAAAGAAAGTGCGTTTTATAGTTCAAATTGTTGGTAAATGTTATTGGTTTGCATTATGTTGACTGTCATGCTCCTGTTCATAGTCACGTCTCCTTGTAGACAATTTTGTACATACAATTATAGGCAGTGGCATACTGATACTTAGCCAGCAAACTGGCTCTTCTCTTACAGGGGTAGGGTAGGGAGCTGTGGGCATCAAAATGCAAAGTGTAACACATTGCTTTTTGATAGCAGACCTTGATGTGTCACTAGCCCAGAGGCGTGGTACCTCAGAAGATGAGGCCAGGGAATAAAATAGAAACCTGAAGTACGATCGATAGACTTACCGTATACCGTGTTCAGACCAGACACGAAACACGGTTGTAAAAAACAAGTTCAGCATAAAGAACTTTGTAACATCACGTGTTGCTGCATTTTCACAAGTTTACAAAATGTTTAACTAATGATATATAGACAAAGCAAGCTAAGTAGCTAATTCACTTTTTGAGCCAGTCTGGACAATTTAAATATCGAAATGTTCTTCAAACATGATTACTATAAACATGTTTAGAGTTCGGTCTGAACGTGGTATTAGTGATGGAAGATAAAAAAGCTAATTACAGTTTAATATAGGCCGGAGTAGGGTTTAGTAAGGAAGATCGAAGTATCCTGATAACCAGCGGCAAAAAATTGCATCAATTGTTAACGGATACCCGTCGCATTGATTCATGGGTCTTTCCACTTGCAGCAAGGCTTGAGAGCTGTGGAGGGTAGTCTTGAAAAGTTCAAGTAATGTCTATGTTGGATCTTCATTGATATAAGATTGTAATTCATGGTATTAAAAGGTTTGTCCTCACCGTGTGACCCAACATGAGCTACTCTTGTTGAGGACAAGACAACTTCTGTATTTATATTCACATGTGCACTATGTAAGACTGTCCTGTCCATCTATCTGTCTGTCTGTTTATCTGTCTGCCTTTCATCTACTGCCTGTTCATGTTCATCTGTTTGTTAGATAATTCAAGACATTCAGTGACGAGGGAATACTGGAACACACTCAATGGCGAGTAGTGCCTGGGTCTTTTCCCTCAAAGTCCTGTCCAACAATGTAGAAGACATGGCTTTGGTTGTGTCCTTTTTAGGTTGGCAAGAGCTAAGGAACAGCTGTCAGAACAGAATCAGGAATGCGGCAGATTACAGGGTGAAAACATGGAATTGGAGCAAGAGATTGAAGAACTTAAAACCAGCCATCAGTAAGTCAGTGATATACTTGTTAGTTTTAAAATGCTTGATCACCATCCATATCTGAATATATATAATACTGAGTAACATTTGCTTTATTATTATTATTATTATTATTATTATTATTATTATTATTATAATAATTATTATTATTTTCCCAATATTCCCCGAAATGAAGGGACATTGCTACAGATTTCCTCAGTTGCACCAGGCCCTTTATGGGAGAGGAAATGACAAACTACAACACTGGCATTAGCTGCCAATCATAAATAGTTTCTTATATGTCTTAAGATATTTTACATCAGGATAATCTCTTACACAAGGCTGGAGAAAGTTAGTATTTAACAGAAACATCCCATGTTCTCAAATTTAGTCAGTGTCAACAATGTTTATCTGACTGTCTATTTTAATAGTTCTGATTTGTTTTGGAGATTGTGAAAGTTTTGGATGAAGTGGTATTACAGACATTACAAAGGTGGGGCCTTCCATGGTATTTACATGACAGGCGATATGGCCTCAAAAAGGTCTGAGATACTTCTTGCTACACTGCCGGACATGTGACATGCGACATCAAAACTTTAATTAACGACTGATAATAAAGTGACAGCGACATTTGTCTGCATCTTGAAGGTGACACTCACATTCTAAACATAGCGACATAGTGAGACGAGAACCCCCCCCCCCCACCCCCCTCCTC
>JAOBYG010199416.1:0-10166 GCA_025403545.1 Epizoanthus stellaris
TTAATGTTTGAGTGATGCCCCATATACCAAGTCCCCAATGATGCAATTGTTAACATCTATCGAAATGTTAATGTTTGAGTGATGCCCCATATACCAAGTCCCCAATGATGCAATTATTAACATCTAGTGAAATGTTACTGTTTAGGATACTAGGAGTCCAGTTACAATTTTAACCTACCAATACAAGGATTCGATTAGAATTGTTCAAACGATGATTGTATTTGTGACGTACTGTTTTACTTCCAGCCTGGTCATATTGTCGTGCCCGAGTCGTACACCCGGCCACCGTCACTGTTACCTCACAGATCAGATCTTATCATACAGGACGTGGTACGTATATCAGAAAATCGGCATTAAACGGTTATGTACTAGTGCTTTCTATCATCCGCAACTCGTTACAAACCCATCCACACCGGCCGTTTTCTATTTGTTTAATCCCATACATTATTTGGTAAGTGTTCTAGTTTCACCAATAAATATACCACGTGTTCTGTTTATGGTGTCCAGGAGTGCAAAGTGTCCACATACAACTTTCTAGACGTGCTGCCCTTGCCAATAACTCGAACATATGAGAAGGTCGCTCTCTCAACTGAGGTATGTTGGCACACAGACAGTTATAATAATGAACAGACAGAAAGAAAACAGATAGTTATTATATTACGTGAAAAATAAGTATACATGGAATACTTTGCACTGGAATAGGGCTCAAAATAATGTACACTCAATTCAAGAAGGGTTTGTGAGTAGAACCCCAATCCCAAAACACCTAAGGCCTAAAATAAGGATACCGTAACACTCCAGGCATGCGTGATTGTTCAACAATTTCTCATGTCTATGGCAAGACTCGTGTTACATGTACAGTGGATTATACGGTTCCTTTACTGTGATTTCTAGCGTTCGTATTATTTTTCATCTTTCCCCATGCGAGTCGTTGGAAGCTGATTTCTTTACATATTCTGGATAACAGAATCCAAAGCGTTTATATATATGACAAATAATTCCTGCATGTTCTAACATATCTGGGCCCAGTTGCATAAAACCTTACGTCGGACGTTCGCTCTTACGTCTGACGTTAGGCTAACGTCCGACGTCCAGCTTCTATGCAACTGGGCCCAGGGGCTGGTTGCAAGACTTTAAAGGGGCTATGTCACGGCTATTTAAGGCATTTTTGCGATGTACGAAATTCTCCGCAAATCAAAGGACATCTAAAAATAACAGGTTACTGTGGTAGAAAAACACAAAAGAGATGATGATAAGCCATAAAGGAACGTGGATGGTTAAAATTGGGGAAGATTAAAACGGATTACAAACTCCCAATTTAATTGCGGTCCGGGCTAGTCAAAATTGTGTTTCTTGTACTTAGACACTTATTGTTTTCAACTAATGTATAATCGTTTTATCGTTTCTTGTTGTCCTGTTGAGCTTACATTGTACAACTTATGTTTCGTGACTGTAAAGGCTTTTCCTGTAAAGAGCCGTGATGTAGCCCCTTTAAACACAGCATCCAATGCAACAACGTAAGACGTAAGAGCGAACGTCCGACGTAACGTTTTATGCAGCTCACTCCATGATCTTATAATTTAAGATTAATTAATCGTGTTTTGTAGCACATTGCATTATTTCTTTGGGTTTAGAGATCTACCTTTTGCCTTTGTTAACAATGGTGTAAATTTTGAAAATCTCTTGTATTTATCAAGAACTGCTTCCATTAAATTGCTTTCTAGTTGCTGTTCCAAATATACTTAGCAAATGAATTTGTGATGTTATTACATCTTAAACATTTCCACCCAACATTACGATTTTCTCTTACCCCACCGACAGTTAGCAGGAAACCTTCACCCTCAAGAGGTTCGTCCAGGGATAGCAGTTGCCACGGTAACAGGCACACTGGTTACCAAGGACAACCGCTATACACTTCAGCCACTAGACTTCACTGCTGCATCTGGACTAGACTCGGACAGGTACAGGAATTGTTCTCGAGTATTGTTTAGTGGGTGACATGAGATTGTCTTCTGAAATATTTAGTCGCGTGGTTCACACGTACATTGTGTCAGGACGATTGTGTGCATTAAGATACCGTATTTCCTCGATTAAACGTCCACCCCCCAATTAATCGCCCCCATTCTTAAACCCCTCCCGTCTCCGCTAGAAAACAGTAAGAGAGAACGTACGTCTTAAGAAAATGGATGTTGGGCAAGAAACACGACCAGGTCACACCAAATAACTCCATGCAGAAAACCAAACTGTAAAACCCGTATCGTTATTTCTACGACATAGTGCTTTCAGAATTAAAGGTTTTATCGTACAGGCCTGGTGAACATGGTGAATGTTTTCTTTATAAAGCACCCTCTCCATTAAACGCCACATATTCACATAAAATTTGAAACAAGCAGATGACCACATAGGCCGAAAAACGTCAGTAATCAAAATTTTTATGACATACCATATACTACTGTATCTTTGTGTTGTCCATTTAAAGTCAACGGCTGCTTCCTCTGTTCACTTTAAAATCTCCTTCCATTATTGTGTATGTAACTACACGTACATTGTTAACAGAGTCCAAGAGCCAGAGGCAAAGCGGCCCAAGACCCTGTCACGTCATCTGTGGGGGACTGTGCTGGTAGACGACCTGCTCCAGGCATTAGAGAAGGTAATGGGAATTGATGATGGAAATATGCCTCTGGATTATTTTTCTTTTCTATTCCAGTGTTATTGTACATCAAACAGACACCCTTCCCCTCCACAGGGATACTATACGTATAGACCGTATGTCCTCTATTAAGGGCCCTGAGGTAAATTAAATTTTAGGCCTTCTGGGGGGGGCTCATTAGAGGGAGGGTGGTTAATAGTGGGGGACTTAATAAATGTTCCGAGTGTGGATCAATCTATACATGAAAAAATAATATCGGATATTATCTATATTCAATACAATGTAGCGTTTTGTGAAACATTTTTTTTACACACTAATATAACGAAACAGCTAACCCGACCTTTTTAGCTCATATATCACTGACAACATCACGATCCTGATCCTAATCATTTTAAAATTAAAACGCTTGTAAGGGGAAGACTTATATAGGGGCTTAATATAGGAGGAACTAGATAGACGAATACGGTAAGTCCAGACCTATCTACCGTACCATCAGGAAATAAGATGTTCTTCTGTTCCATGTAGTTTCCGTGTGTACCAACGTTTCTTTCTTTGCTTTTAAAATTTAAACCCGTTATATTTCACCTAACTCCCTCAGTCAGAGTAAAGTGATACACGATTGAGCTTGGAGTAAATTTGAGTTCAGGTAATTTAGTAATTAAACAAGTTGGGTTGGAAAACTAATGGATCTGAGGAATTATCAAAAACAACTAACCTTGATCAAGGAAACATCAGCTGGCTGCATTAAAACCCTTAGCAATATCTGATGTGCAATCCATCAGTTTCTTGTCGTGAATTGTTATCTTACCGATAGGAATAAGTTCTTGAAGAACGTGTCTTCTCGTGTTTATTGTTGTTCTTTACGTGCATAACTGGCAGGCATCTACACTTACACCCACAGTGTAGCAATCTATTTCCTTCAACCAAGGACAATCCAGCACCCCTCCCACTTGGCCTTTTCCAGTAACTATTGACTTTATTTACAGAAAGGCATTCAGGACGTTCACGTCGAGTCTAGCCAAGCTGGACACATTCTCCATTTGGTAAGATCTCGTCAAGACATCTTCCCTCTGTCACCAATATCTGATTTGTGCGATATCGTAGAATGTTTATACTCCGTTCCTCTGCTGTCCCTGAATTTAAGCGCCTGGTACGGTAACGGCTGCGACTATCGCATGTGAAATTCAACTTTATCGTTCCCTTGTTGATTATTGTATCAAGCATTTGCTTTTATTGTTTTCATGTGAAGGTGTTTGAAAACTTTGAATAGTAGGAACAAGAAAAAGCAGTTTTGAGGACGATGGAATAATAAGACGACTTCCATGCTCACGTTGACGTTGTCAACAACACCTGAAACGTGGCCTTTCCATGGCTGCGGTCGCATTAGAGCCTAACACTGGTGTAATACCAAATTGTCGGTGTTTAGAGGCCTTTAGAATTCTAAAAACCAAACATTTCGTGTTACAGTAGTGTTAACACCAGTGTTGGGCTCTAATGCGACCGCAGCCATGTTGTATTTCTGAATACAACGGTAGAATGGTGTTCAGCTCGAGGCACTCCCACGTGCAGTTATTGTATTCTGTAATTAAGCCTTTTGTTTTGTGTCGTTCTCGTCCGTTCTCGTCTTTGTCGTCCCTATAGTCCCATCACCAACATACAGAACTCCTTTACTGTCCTCACTTCATTACATAAATTTTGCCCTTGTCATCATTAACCATTGTTGCCACGAAAAAGTCATGGAATTTGACAATGCCCTTTCCAGATCTGGAAAAGTAATTAAATTTAGGAAAATGACCTTCAGTCATGGAAAAGTCGTGGAATTTCAGATTTTTATCCAAATCGATTCAATGTTTCGGCTTCTTTAGATAATGATGTTTATCGAGTTGCTGTTATAGTTATCTGTAAAATGACAATAGTGGTTATTTGACAGCAGTATGTACTAGATTTGAGGTAATATAACCGATACCGCTTTCTTATTCTCTGACCTTGTTGCAAAAGACCTGTTTGTCTTGATTTTCTAACAGGCGGAAGACGATGCTATGATTCAGCTTGAACGTGGAAGTACACATATAATCACACATGGAAACGAGACGCTGAGAACACGAATCCGTGACGCCTTTCTGGACTGTGTGGCGCAATTCTAGGATCTGAACATTGCTGTATTCAATCACGTCTGTCTGTGTGTTTATATGTGTATGTGTGTGTATATATATATATATATATTTGTACGTATGTGTGTGTGTTTGCTGTTTTGTTCGAGTCCTTAGAATATACTTTTGTTTTTATTAAGAAAATGTTCTCACTTTGTACAATGTAGTGGGTGGCTCCGCCTAAAATGTTTAACAGTTGGTCTGGGAATCCTACTGATGATCAGTTACTGTTTTAATGTTTTTCTCAGGAATATTTGATCTGTCTGCACAATTCAAATTTGTGTGTGTGTGTGTGTGTGTGTGTGTCACTGACACTCCCTTTGAACGTAAGGCGTATATTTCTAAGCTCTAGTTATTACTAAGGGCAGTACGCCGTCACGTGTACGTGTTCAGTGGTAGAATAACAGCAAATGCAAGAAATGAGACACTCCACTTTTACAAGATAGAGATGTAGATGTTTTAGAACGGAATTATGTAATGAAAAGCATTAAAAATCGAGAAATCGCGGACAAAAACGAAAAATCGAGAAACTGGGACAATAAAAAACCCAACTTATTTTCTCCTCCCCTCCATTCCTCTCTTTGTTTATCAATACATGCGATGGCGTCAATTTTGGTACAAACTTCAAATCAGTTTCAAAGACGCACTTTACTTCAAATTTTATTCTAAATTGTTACATATATAAGATATTTGTCTTATAGTTATGGTACATGTCATAAAATTGTGTAAAATATCTTAATGTTTCTGCAAATACCGCTAGTTTCTAAGTAAAAAATGTTGCTCAAGAAACAAAAAAAAGTTGTTGAAACTTTGCCAAGCAATCTGTGGTCAGGTCAGGTCTGTGAAAGGGCAGTGGAAGACACAAGAATTGATTATATAATGATTATAATGATTATAATGATTATATAATGATTATAACCGCCCCTCAGTTACCTTAAGGAACACAAAGTCTATGTATATTCCTCTATGCAAGACCAATGGTTTAGAACCACTTTTATTGTTTCTGCAGCCTGTGTACATAACGCAACTAAGTAAATTGTTGATAATATAGTAACATTAGTCATTAGTTATATTTCGTAGGTTTTGTATATATTTCCACTTTTACACCAAGTTCTAGTTTAAGGTGGTTGCACTGGCTAGGCTTTTCCCCTCTAGGTGATTACAAAAACGTGTTAATGAAAGAACTTGTCGTAAAGAACCCAAATTTCAAATTTCAGCTCAATAGCTGTAATGGTTAAAAAATATGGAGATTTACAAAATTGGCATTTTTTGCCATTTCAGGCATTCTGATTGATTAATAAAGGCCACATGACCATTTTGTAGGGAGATTCAAAATTATATTTTCAATCATTTCTTCTGTAACACTGGACATTGCTACAAACTTGAAACTAAAAGGAATGGAAACAGCTGGTCCTCCAGATTCCAACAAAAAAAAATTATCAGTCGAGACAGAAATTTAGGGAGAATGGCAGCTGTCAACCACTGGAAAATGCCAAGTAAGGAAAATAAAAAAAACTGTTTTCAGCAGCTGGTTCCAGAGGCCATTCTCTACAAACAAGCGGTTATAAACTCATTTTATATGAATTAATGCAAAGTTAGTGGAGAAATGACATCATTTTGGCAATTTTATTAAAAAACGTTGCATAAAGTTGCACTAATTAGCCAATGAGTTTGCAACCGCTTGTTTGTAGAAAGTGCCCTATAAAACCAATTGCTGAAAACATATTTTGAAAATATTAAAAACTGAAAGAGTAAGACTGATTTTTGTATTTTCCTTATTTGGCATTTTCCAATGATTGACAGCTGGCAATCTCCCTAAATTGTTTGTCTTGACTGATCACAATTTTTTTGTTGGAATCTGGAGGAGCAGCTATTTCCATTCCTTTCTGTAGGAGTGCCCAGTTTTACAGAAGAAATGATTGAAAATATAATTTGAACTCCCTCTAAAATAGTCATGTGACCTTTATTAACCAATCAAAATGTCCGAAATGGCAAAAAATGCCATTTTTCAAATCTCCATATCTTTTGAACCACTAGAGCTATTGAGCTGAAATTTGAAATCGTTACGACAAGTTCTTTCATTAGCATGTTTTGCAGTCACTTAGAGCAACAAAATCTAACCAGTGCAACCACCTTAAACAATATGCACATTTCCCATTTGCATTGATAAACGGTAAGATTCTCCTACACTTAAGATTGGTGTAAAATATTAATAAAAGTAAAAATTACAGTCGTTGTGCATGGTAAATACAATGAGCTTTTAGAAATTTAACAAGTTTCCAACTAAACAATGAAAAATATCAGTGTAGCTAGGAAATCGTTTCACTGATTTCGTGGTAACTCGAACAAAGCGACAAAGACATTCAATGCAAAGCAATGCACTGCGGATTCACCTCTTGTTCTTCTTATACTTCTCTCGTGCTCTACACTGACTCTCAGCTTTATCCTGTGTTGCTCTGATACTTCTCTCGTGCTCTACACTGACTCTCAGCTTTATCTTGTGTTGCTCTGATACTTCTCTCGTGCTCTACACTGACTCTCAGCTTTATCCTGTGTTGCTCTGATACTTCTCTTGGGCTCGGCTTCACCTCTTGTTCCTCTTATATTTCTCTCGTGCTCTAGAACTTACGGCTTCACGTCATGTTCCTCATACTTTTTAAGTACTCTACAACTTCCAGCATGTTTTTTATCACCGTTTCTATACACTCACAGCTGTATTTTAACGTACAATGTCACCTGATTATCACTAACCTGTCCTTGTTTGACAACTACACAATCACGCGGGTTTGATTTCTTGTGTGAAATGATGCTGAGGAAGTTGTCTGACACATGTACCAGACTTCTCCCACAGTAACCAATCAGGTTGGCATCCGTGGCATATTGAAAAGTGGATCTTTCTTTTAGAAACTGAGTCATCTTAGTGAGTATGTGGTTGGCGAAGATCTATTAAAGAACAAACCAATAGCTTAGATGTAGTTATGAAGTGTGTAGTTACCAATTAAATGGTTTTACATACCACATACAGCCAGCAACAATTTCAGGCAATTGTTCAGCATTAGGGACTGGTCATAAAGTATAGGGGGGACAAAATCTAGCCTGACCTCGGACGCTAATTTTCCTTCGCAGCAAAGGAAAAGTAGCGTCTGAGGTCAGGCTAGACAAAATCCAAATTTTGAAAGGTTGGTTTTGGTGTGACCCATCCCTAAATTTAGGCCTGATTATGTATTGTAGAGCAGAAAAACACCCAATACTTGTAAACCTTTCTTGATTTCATTTCTAAGGTAAAGATACAAATTAAAAAGCATGCACTTGTCATAGGCAGCTTTCTCAATGTCATGAAGTCCAAATTATCATCTCTCACAAGGATACCCATTTGTTTCTTGAGGGAGGAAGGGATAGGTTAATAATATGTCGGTAATGATTGTCCCACCAACATAGCACTGCAAATGAATTTCCTACTCTTAGCCATAAACATGCTTCTTTTTGTGGCTCCTCATATTTCATACGCATCCCTTCCAAACCCGTCCTGATCCATTTTCCTTGATAATCAACGTCGATCCATTTTAGTCTTGTGACAGTTCTTGGTTAATATAATTATGTTTCCTACAATGTACGCATTCCTCCCTCACCCATTCTCCTCGATACCCAACTCAGTGTCTGTCCACTTAAGTTTTTGTGACTGTTCACTGACTGTTTCCTAAGATTACATCGATCCACACAGTCCTCTCCTTTTCCTCTTTTTCCTCTTCCTCCTCTTCCTCTTTATACTGATGTTCTTCCTCTAGTACAATTCCCTTAACTGAGTATACACTCACTCCGCTCTCTTTTCCAACCGATAGCACTCATCTATATATTATTTGTATAATCACTGCCGGAATTCACGGAATATATGTATGGTGAAACGTCTTGTATCTTTTTGTTTAACGCTCTATTGGGTATGTCTTGTTCTGTTTTGTCATCACTTACAAACGATTTGTTGCTAACTTCCGCTGGTGCCTCAGTCGCCAGTCCAACAACTGAAGACAGCTGCAGTAATCTTTGCAGACTAGTAATCTCAAGCTTATTAACACTCTCCAGTATAAACTCTTTCATCTGAAAATGGAAGCCACAGGCAAACTTAAGCTAGAAAATCCCTCCATTTATTTGCTGGGTACTGAGGATAGAAAATGTTCAGGTAATCTTTTATTCTTATCCTACAACAACAATATATATGGAAGTGGAAATATATATCAATGGAACTCCAATACCTGTATAGCAAAATAACTAAAAATAGGCATTTGTATTATTATTTTATTGGCACATTTCCAACTTGCAATTACTTTCTTAGGGAAAGCTATAAAAAGCGGTATCCTGATAACAGATTCTTCAGGAGGGGTACCTTGATAACAGAGTCTTCACAAGAGATACCCTGATAACAGAGTCTTCAGAAGGGGCCCCTGATAAACAGAGTCTTCAGAAAAGACTGTATCAGGGTAAAAAAGGGGCCGCAAAAGCTATATATTTTATATATATTTAAAGGCGCATGCAACCAAGATGCTTTGCGAGTGTTTGTTATTGTTTAAATCTTATCAACATTATACAGCCCACATGGGGTGGAGTAAGAAAACAGAATAACATTACAACCTATTTGAAACACTTACAAGTCAATGTGATAAAACATAATTATCCATCCTGAATTTATTGGGCTCCAAGAAAGTAAGTTATACTTGCAAAGCATCTTGGGTGCAAATGGATCTTTATAACTTGAATTTATAGACAGCTACATGAAGTAACTGTATTTGTTTATTTTATTGTTGTAGCTGAGTAGTTTGAGTTGTTTCATAGTTGCTGATGATGAAACCTGAATACAAACAGTGATAGTTTACGCTGATACTATGAAATATGAAAGTAGTAAGCAGTGTTTTATACCTTTATCCTTTCGGTCGAGTTTGTATCCATCTCAGCAGGTGTCAGTATTACTGTAGATAGTTGAACAAAGCGGCTGATATCATCAGATTCTAAAGCACGTGACAACCCCTCCATAGCAACCTTGTACACTAAGCCTGTTGCTGACGTCACCTGTAACAAATACACGAAGACAAAACAATTAACCCCCTTTAACTTCAGCTTATTTGTGATTGTTTTTGCATGAGACACTTTACTTCACGTTTTTTAAGAGACGTCAAACCGCATGGTTAAGGTTAAATTAAACAAATAAAAAGATATAAGTTGATGTAAAATAAGGAGAGGCACACAGTTGACATATACAGCAAGAGAGTCGGCAAAAGAGAGGGAGAAACAGACAGACAGTAAGGGCGCGTTTGTTTTGGATATTCTTATTCCGGAATAGGAATATACGGAATACATTCTGGCCATTCTGCCACCTG
>JAOBYG010199527.1:0-10166 GCA_025403545.1 Epizoanthus stellaris
AAAAAATATTTCCCAAATTAAACCCCCCCCCCCCCCCCACACACACACACACACACATACATATTACTGTGTTTGTTTATTCTCACATTCAATTTTTCCCAAAAATGTCTTCTGATCGAATTACATAATCTGAAAGAGAGAAAAACCAATATTGCCGGATTGTCGATCAAGATGATAAATTATGTTTCAAGTTGTTTTCGATACGAGGAAGGTTTTTTCCCGAAAACACACAAAAATACATATTGTACCCGCGCCGTATATACTGCGGAAGTTTTCAGCAATCCTGGATTCTTATTCAACCCTGCGATATTTTGACTTACAGAAGTAAACAGCAGTGTTTCAGTTATGTACTTGTTGGTTATTTGCATTTATAATTCGATAGAGAAATAGAATTAAGTGAAGTCTCTTAACACAAACGGTACGCGTACTGATATAACATGGACTTTTCAAGCCACCGAGCCACAGCGAACATGGTAAGACCGACACAACGTCACTATGTCATTGTGCTTACAGTTCATTTGTTCACCGTTCTGTACTCATTGGTTTTCGTCCAAGTTCACACGTAGTGCAGTTTATATGTTATATATAGCATTTTTCTGTTCGTTTTTAAGATTAAACATTCTAAAGTAAGTTCTTATAAGGCTAACGAAGAGATAACTTTTAGTTGTTTCAGTTTGGCCTGTCCACTATCGGAGAAGAAGCTAGCTCCTTTCCATCGCCAATAATAGGATTGATCAACTAAACGTTGATATGGTATATTTTGTGTCGTGAGGTTGGAAAATTTCATCTAACGTTCCGAACGTTAGCCCGGCTTCGTCAGAGCAAAGACAAAAGGTCTAGCGCTCCGAACAAACGTCACCTAAAATCTTCTATATCCTCACAGTGAAAAACATACCATATCAACTTTTAGTTGATCAGTCTCCTCAGTATATATATTCGGCGTACTCGCCGTCTAGTTTCCAACACAGACGTGCCTTCCAGCTTAGTTATAAGTCCTATATAAACGGCCTGAAATAACTTCAACACTGTGATCGCAGACGCATAAAACGCTTTAGTTGGTTCAAATTCCTTTTTACCGTAACTAGTAAAACAACGATCATGTTTCATGTTAACAAGCAATTCCTTGTGACATATACGATGATTTTATTTGTGTTCAAGATTGTAAAGTACCGGATTCAATCCGCGGTATATTTTTAGCGTTTTTCAGGATGCAAAGTTTAGAGAGAGATCAGTGTGTCTCTAGATATCGGTTCTCCGTTCTCGTATAATCCATAATCAACTTTATTTTACTATAAATAACGTATTTTTCTATAATTTGCCCAAAACTCATCCCTCCCCCCACAGTATCAATTAGACGGTCCCTAACTAGTAATGCACGTTGTGAGAGTGATTCTTCTCTTCTCTGCGTACGATTGCAGCCTCAATGTACTTTGCCAGGTGGAATCTTACTATGGACGTGAATGGCAGTTGAAGCCCACACTCGGCGACAGGCTATCCTGTCGCCGTGTTTGCAGCTGTTGGCGGTTGTGCCTTTGTCTCAGAACGGAGTGCAGGTAAGGCAAAATATTTTTTTAGCCAAATGATATATAGCTATATATGTTAATAAAAACGTTGACATCTGTAAATATGGGCAAATTTTGACTATTGTTCTTCATGAGCCTGGCAGTTGATGATTGCAAGGTGCTTGAGACAAGCGTTTATTTGTTCAAACGTTTATAGGTGTTTGAAATTGGAAAGATTTGTTGATAAAAATGGAGTTAAGGTTTAGAACCACTACCAAAGCCGTGTACAATTAGTCCTGTCCAGATCAGCATTGCAGGGTTCTTGTCAATGTTCAATGTTCAATGTTCAATAGTCAATGTTTTGTTTTGTTGGTAAACATTACGTCACAAAGACTCACACCTACATATAACAGTAGGCCTAGGAACAACGCAATACCGAGCACCAAAGGAATTGTGGGAGCTCAATATTTGGACCGTGTAATTACTTCCTCCGTCTTGTAAACGAAGCAAACGAAGCCAGCAGAGCACCTTGATGCATTTTTTAAATTCATAATCGGATGAAAATTATTTCAATAATTAAAGAAATGACAGCTTCTATACTTCCATTATATAGTGCTCGCTATTGTACTTTCTGTATTGTGCGTTTATAGACGATTACTGAAACAATTGTATACTTTGTTAAATGTGGTATACCGTAATTACTCGATTAAACGCCGCCCCCGAATCAACGCCGCATTTGAGAGCAAAAATACTAATAAATGCCGCCCCCGAATAAACGTCGCATCCCTGATGCGGCGTTTATTCGAGGAACATAATCAAAAAGCGAGTACAGTACAATCTAGTTTAAACCAGCCTCGGAAATTTATTTTCCTTGATAACAATGTTTTTCAGTTCAAAGTGACTATACTTCAATGCTCTTCCACTAAGCTCTCTCTCCAGAATTCTTGCAATGCGCAGTTCCGTTGTCAAGGCCGAGAACTTCGCCGGCACAACAAGCCCAACTTCTCTCTTTCTCTTTCCAGTGACTTGTGCAAAGAGTTTGTTTTCAGCGTTTGCGTCAAGAAAGTTTTTCAATTAAAAAAAACATGTTTCTGTTTAACTGCTAACGTTCACTTGCTATCATTTGTTAGAAATAAAATGTTTTTATTTGTCGCCCTCAAATAAACGCCGCCCCCGAATAAACGCCGCACTCGAGTCACAAAAAATTTAATAAACACCGCGGCGTTTAATCGAGTAAATACGGTAATATGAGAGGACAATATAAAGTGTACTTCTAATACAAGAAAGATAGAAAAATCCGTTTTGTCATTTTATTGAATGTGAGTGAATAAATATAGTGACTGAAAAGTTGCACACTTCTTTTAAAAAAGACTAACCCCCCAACATTTACCAGGTACCCATTTATACACTTGGGGCTGGATGCATGAAGTAACTAGTGGTCAGATTCGAACACTCGGTGAACTTTACTGAGCTCTTTTAAAAGCCCAACGCACCAAATTTAACACCACCACGTCTCCCATAGGCTCATAAACTCAGCGCATTTGTCCAGATTTAAGGCTCGCCAGAAGACTTTAGAATCTGCTTCAAATGATAATTCTAACACTTCTAATTGTTTTGTACAGTGTTGGCAAACTGCAGAAATGATTTCCAGCCGATCGCTTTATTTCCGTTAAACAAAGAGTACATGGGACTGGAAGCTGTCAGGGGGGACATCACTGCCCAGCTGGTGAACGCAGCTCATGCTGTCGGAACACGAAACCAAACGGGGGGCTCGCTGGAGCTGAAGGGCAGACTGGACTCGTACATTGAGATTCCTAATGCAAGATATTCCACCCTGGATGTTAAAAAATCTATAACCATACTACTTCAGGTAACTACGGACGTCAGTGTTGTACTGTATAAGGCGATCTTTGTTTCAAATCAAATCATGTTTACATGATTTATCATTAGCATAAATTTGAACTGTATCAGACGGACAAATAAACAGTATCATCAGATCAAACATGTAATAATGAGATATCTTACGAAATTTTATATCTCCAGGCGAAAATACGACCGAAAATTCTGCGTCTCAAGTTCGTGAAAATTATAAGCAAATGTATGAGATTTTTGGGAGAGATTACGTGCGCATGCGCTATGCCGTGATAATACCGCTTTAAATGAAGTCTAAATCCTAGCCAATGTCTATCTTTTGTTCAGACGTGTTGCGAACAAAGACAATCATTGGCTTAGATGTGCGTTTCCCTTCTTCCAGGTTTTCCCGTATTCCGGTGATGTTGGTCCAATCCTAAGTTATAACGACAAGGGACGAGGCGTTCAACTACTTGTCAACGGAAAGCTCAATGGCAAGGGGAAACTCATGGGACGATTGTTTCGGCGAAACATGATGTTCACCAAACCAAGGTCTATGAACAGTCCGGTGCTGAACTTGAACGCCTGGAATTTCATTGGAATCAGTTATGACTATAGCACAGGTTAGCGTGATCGCGGCTTGTGTAGGTTTTCCTATCCTTACATATATGTCTCTCTCTGTCTGTCTGTCTGTCTGGCTGTCTGTCTGTCTGTTTTTCTCTCACTGTGGTGATTTTAGTTATTATAATTATAATAGAATTTATTATTATTATTATTATTACTATTATTATTGCCTACCTGTCTTTATGTTTGGTTTTTCTTCGTTTCAGTATTATTCATTAACATTTGAAGTTACTGCTTACTTTTATCACTTTCATTCAAACATTCGTAAACTAATACTAACTCGGTATACTACTCTTCCCAGTAGACCGCGACACCCCCCGAATTTTTGTCGCTCCCAGAGTGACCGTTTGTGTGACAACAAGTCAATTTCAAAGTCGTCTGCGGTTGGTGGAATTTGCATCACGTGATGTAATTTCTGGCATTTCGAGGTCAGCTACTCGCGTCTTTGCGCTTGTTCAGGCAGTTCAGTACGCGATGAACTCTTTTGTGTCAAAAAAGGGAAGAACTTTTGTAAGGTGTCAAGCAGCTGATGAGTCTTCGCAAATTGGTTATTGATGAAATAGTGGCCAATGACGGCAACGAAGTGACAAGCGCGCCAAATGCTCCGGATTTTCAGGTTCTCAAATTCCAGGACAATGTTCCTGAGCGAGAAAAATATTGATCGCGTGGCGCCAGAAATGATATCACGTGATGCAAATTTCATCAACCGCAGACGACTTTGACATTGACTTGCAGGCACTCAAACGGTCACTCTCGGCGCGACAAAACAGGTCTACTGGGAAGAGTAGTATCAGTAATAGTAACAAACTCAATTTGTGCCCTCCTTCAGGGGAAGCGAAACTATGGTACGATAATACTGCAGTTGTGACTCAAAACATTGGAGCTAGTCTGGAACTGGCCACTCAGTTCGTGATACGTTTGGGGGCGTTTTCTATCAATATGAGGCCAACTATTGGAGAATTCATGGGCAGAGTCAGCTGCGTGCAGATATTTGACGGAGCTCTTAGCACAGGTCAGGTCGCTCTTGCCAGAAACAACTGTATCCTAGGTAAGCAACCTTCTTCTAATTGGAGGATTCTGAAGAAAGACTTGTATTGATTCGATACCCCAGCCGAAAGCCTTCAACGGATTCCAATGATCTAGTCAGTGGGAACCAAACGCTAACTACATTTTAAGATGGCGGATCGCTTTTCGAACAAACTATAACTGATACAACAAGATTCATGTAAATTTCATTCTCATAGAGTTCTATATCATCTCAACTGCATGTGAGTGAAAGTTTCGCTGTAGCACGTTTTCCCTGTTTCAAATCAGCTAACCAATTACAGTAAGAAACAAAAATATTTTAACCTCAATGATGGAATAGGTTCTCTTTGTAAATGTTTTTTAAAAGTATGATTTCGTATGGCTGCATCATCAGATGTTATATCTCGCTTGTATTACCCCTATTATAACCATGCCCTCTTGAACCTTCTATAATGTTCAACCCATCCTTCTTCCCTTCCCCCAAAAGAGGTAGCCTCAATTGTATAACTATAACCATCAAGATGTTTTGATTCACTATACTCTAATTAGTTACTGCCTCAACGTTAATGTCATTAGCATTCCTATTTAGAAAGTTAATGAGGAGCGGGTGATAGTAGGTGGGGTGGGGTTGGGAGAGGAAACTGGAGTTAGGAGGTGGTGTGGGGCTGGGATAGGGGGCATCTAGGTTCAGTGCCCTTAACATCAATATGTCTCTTCTGTTCACAGTGCAGCCAGCCTGGGTTAAGGCACACATAAATCCTCCAGGCGGTTCGCCAGAAGTCAACCAAACAATCACAGCGAAAGCTTATATACCGCAAGGCATACTGGACCCCACTTATTCCTTTGACTTTGGAGACGGGTCAGACAATGTTCGTGGGACTAATATTGCTAAGCATGTCTATAGACAAATGGGCAGCTATCTTCTTGTAATCACTGCTTCTGGGGGATGTAATTCAACTGATGCAGTCACGAGTTTAACAATCCGAGTACCCAAACCGGTAACTATATTGTCGAAAGTTTCCATTAACGTAGATCCAACAGCGCCAGGAAAACCTGCTTTGATAAAATTATCCCTGCCCGAAAAATCTGATTCCAACTGTACTTGGTCTTTTGGAGATGGTGCCACGAAGAAAACCTACTTTGCAAATGACAGAAAGATAGCCATAAATCACACGTACGTCTCTGCAGGGAGTTACAATGTGATGGTCGAATGCAGCAACAGACTCAGCAAATCCAATGACTCCGCTCGACTGGAAATTCAAGAAATTATTGAAGGCCTTCGTGTTAATTCCATTCCACCTGTGACATTCGGGGAGCGTTTCAAAATCCAATGGTCGATTGAGTATGGCTCTAACGTCACGTATTCTATTTTTCTGAATAAAACAAAACTGAAGGCAGTGATATCAAAGGATAAGAAGTCGGGTTATGTCATTGCTACTCAAGAGCACTATAAAACAGATGGTGAATTTATCATTGAAGTTACTGCCTCGAATTTAATGATTGCTTCTCCGCTTGTTACAACAAAAGTTAAAATTGTCAACGCTGTTGTTCCATTTTCACCAATTATTAAATCAGCCGACATTATTATTGAAGTAAATGAGACAATAATTATTTCAATGACCGACGTCAATTCCAAGAACCGTGCTTATCCAACATACGTTATCGACTTTGGTGACGAGAGCCCTGTGGTTAGATCGCGTAATACAAGTATTAAGCATGAGTACAAAAAGCATGGATTGTTTACAATAAATGTTACGGCTATAAACGAAGTGTCAGTGAGAAGTTCTACAGTGTTCGCATATGTAATAAAGCCAGTATTGCTACTAGATCGTCTAGAAATCTTCACAATTCCGTCGAAAACAAATCAAAACTCCACAATTAAGATTGCTATCACTGAGGGATCCGACTTTAAGTGTAACATTGCATTTGGTGACGGACAATCTAAACACTTGGATTATTCAAAACGATTAGTTTACTTTAACGCAGGCAATACAGACAAAGCAGAGTTCCGTAACCTTTCTATTCTGATTTATCGTACTTATATCTCCCCTGGCGTTTACCAAATTTCCGTAGTATGTGAAAATCGTTTGAGCAAAATATTTGAGAAAAATTCAATTGTAATACAGGACGAAATCAAAGGATTTTCAGTGACACATATTGCACCTCAAATTCACGGCCAGACATTCGAACTTCGATGGTTAATAACGTCTGGATCAAATGTGTCATTTACAGCGACATTCAAGGAAATTGAATTAGCCATTAAATTTGATGGTGTCCATGGTAGCGCACAAGTAACTAAAAAGATATATGTTGATCCCGGAGTCTATTTGGCGGAAATGTCAGCTACAAATCTTGTGTCCCCAATCCAACGTTACCAACAACAAGTTGTAATTGAAATCCCAATAAATGGCGTTGTTCTCCAGTTAAATAGCCAGAACACCGAACCAGAAATATCGGACGAAGTCAGTATCGCTGTTAAGCTTACAAGCGGCACTAATCCTTTATATGAATTCATCTTTGGTGACGGCAGTAACAGTACCGTTACTCGACGCACCGAAGTGGTTCATGTTTATGGAATGCACCAGAATTACCAGCAGGGAAAACTTTTCGTTGATTATGAAGTTTCAGTGCAAGTGAAGAACAACGTGAGCTTTGCAAACACAACTAAAGCCATCAGGATCTACAAACCAGTTGTGCCGCTGGTGCAAATGAAACTTTCTAGTAAGCCGTCCAATTTAACAACATCAACTGTGTTTACAGTCAATTTGTCCCAAGGCTCAGATTTCAATTGTTCGGTTGTGTTTGGGGATGGACATTCAGAGAGTCATCAGTTTTACCATCTTAATTACCTAGGAGAGGCGAAGACACCCCGATCCTCTTTCAGTAATATTCTATTTCGTACCAATCACACATATAAAACAGCAGGAGAGTACCACTGTCGAGTTACTTGTTCGAACCGTCACAACAAACTAGACAACGGAACAATAGCTATTGTTCAAGAACCAATTACAGGCCTTCAGTTCCCAGCTGTTGAACACGTTGCGCTTGGCAGAAGTTTTAAAGTGTCCTGGGGAATAAAAACAGGATCAAGCGTAAACTATCGATTTATCTTCCAAGATGTGGAGATAAAAGAAATCTTGTCTGACCATAATGGAAGTTTCGTTATCATAAAACCCAGTCACTACCAACGAGTTGGTAATTTTAAACTCGCGCTCACTGTCTGGAACCATGTTTCCAAGATTGAAAAAGTTCATTCTGTTCTTGTTGAAAAAGCAGTATCAAAAGTGGATATAAAAGGTACTTATGAAGAGTTGGGTGTCACTCACCTTGGGCATGGCGAAGGGCAGAAATATTTCCCAGTTGGGTTCCCCGTTACGTTCTTGGCAACACCAAATCAAGGAAGCAGCTTGAAGTACACCTGGAATATCGTGAGCAGAGCGACGACTAAAACGTTTTCTGGTGCTTCGTTTCAAGTTACATTTGATTTTCCAGATACTTACAATGTTACAGCTACCGTACATAACCTAGTAAGTAGGATCAAACTGGTTCAAGAAATCGTGGTACAAGAACGTGTTGCTTTTATTGCTTCCAAGTTCATTTTCAATACTCCTGCTATTATAAATCGCACTATAGTTTTTCATCTTACCATTGATAACTTAGGAACTGACTCTTGCCTCGTAATAAATTTTACAGACGGCTACACGCATACTTACGGCGGACTGAAATGTATCATATCACCCCCTAAAGGGTTGGATATCAGGAATACTTCCCTTGGTGATCTTAAGAAAGAGATGCAGACCGAACATGTTTATTACAAGACAGGAATACACAAAGTAACAGTTGTGTTGGCAAATGGTGTTTCCATTCAAAAAGTCTCTCGTGAGCTGGAGATTCTGCAGAGGAATTGTAGGAGTCCAGTTGTCAAGCTGACAAATATTGGTGAAAGTGAGAAATTGCCGATGACGATTACCCGCTCGCACCCTTTACGAATTGATCCGGAAATCAACGTAGATTGTCCAGAGTCGAGACGCTCGCTATTCAAATGGTTCTTTTCAGTGTACAACACTGTGAATGACAGTTACATAGACTACAAGCCAAAGTTACCAGCAAATGCTATATATGATCCCTTGATTCAGCCGTATTTGGATTTGAAGCGTCTGGGAGGATTGCCTTACGGCGTGTTGAAGGTTTCATTGAGAGTACAGTTGGCAGAACAACAACTTCAAGCCTATTACGGTGTAGCGTCAGGATACCTCAGGATCGTACCATCGCCTATCAAAGCGAGAATTTCCGGTGGGAGTTTCGTTCGAAGAGGATTTGGAGTTAAAGTGGTTATAAATGGGTCATTGTCACGTGATCCAGATGTCGAAATCGGAAACTTCAAAGGCAAGTTATCATTAACCTATTAATATATAAATTGGTAATAGATTAAAGATTTGTGTAGCATCAAATGATATAATAGTTTCCGAAGTGCTTTACAAAAATGTAGTTCATATGTATAAATATATCTCCTGAAATGTTACTTCTTGCCTTTCTCTAGTTTTTACCATAGTTTCAGAACATCTCGTGCTAGATTCCGTTGTAAATACAATAAAACAAACTGGAGAGTAATGCAGTGCCATGCAATAAAAAACAATAACACAATGCTTTTAATTCGCTACTTCTATTGTTTTTCTTCTTGCTTGTTGTGTTGATTTTGTCACAGAAAAAGAACACGCTCTGGCGTCATTATTCAAGATGACGGAGCCCACGACCTAAAATGGCGGTAACGTGGACACAGCGTTTGTTTGCAAATGTGGAAGAAGATACAAGAAGATGAAAATGAATTCAAATGCCTTATTTCAAGTAAACGTTTGCTGTCAGCCGAGTGTTCCTTTAAAACTTGAATAGTTCTTGAATGGACGTTTAATTGAATAGTTAGTTGCACGGGGGCCAATTCTGAAATGTCTTTTAGTGTGATCGATTAACCATAAGGAGTTCCACTTAGGGCGCGTTTTTTTCGTCTACTCCGAAAACGGAGTAACGCTCCAAAAACAGTACGTGTAACACGTTTTTTGGGCTTACTCCAGTTTACCCCGAAACTGGTGTTACTCCGTTTTACTCCATCTCTGGAGGTGGAGTAAATCGGAGTACGCCGGTTTAGGAGTACTCCGAGAAAGGATT
>JAOBYG010199638.1:0-10163 GCA_025403545.1 Epizoanthus stellaris
AGCCATTTTACAAATGGAAACTACAATAAAGGCCTTTATTATTATTATTATTATTATTATTATTATTATTATTATTAATATTATTATTATTATTATTATTATTTATTATGTTTGAAGTGACATGTCAAAGGGACGTTTACATTAGTGAGCGATTTTATGTAAATTGTCAAAGTGAAAACTTTTAGTTTATCATCAATTTAATAGGGAGGGCTACGTGCCTACCGAGTTTTCTCTGAAAGCATATATCAATATCTTATTAAATTAAATTTCATATTGTCGCTTCAGGAGAAGTAAACAAATCAACTGAACAAAACAAGAACGGGTGGAGAGCAGTTTTTAATATATAAACTGATTTTGTTTATCATATATTTCTATACAGATGTGCATGAACTTTATATTAATACCCAACAGAAGAGACGAAACAAGAAGCGCGATGAGTCAGGTAAACGTGCTTGAACTTAGAGAAACTGAATAGTTTGACATAGCAAAGACTCAGGTATAAAACAGTGTTAATGATATTCATTTTTGAAACATCAAATTATAGTTATCAAATTATCATCAATCAGACTTGTCGTAAATACAGATTATTTTACCGCAGTTGAGCTCTATTCTTTATCAAGTAATGACCTAAACTTCAGACACAAAAATATGGCACGGAAAAACGGCAGGTGTTTCGTAACTCTCTCTTTGCCATTGCTTTAGCTTGGTGTGCATGAATGTTTTACAAAAAAATATGAGTTTTGGAAACGTCATATCAAAAGGATGTTTGCTTTAGCAAACTGCTTCAACAGTACAAACGATTACATTTATTGAAGAAGACTACGTGCTCTGCTCAGATTTCTCATAAAGCATATTTCAATGTAATGTTGATCACATATTGCCGCTTAAAGAGAAGTAAACAAATAATGTGATTTCTTCCGATGCAGATGTCCCATTTGGTGTGAAAACTTCATTTATTGCATTGTTTTGTTTGCTATTGCGCCATCAAGTCATCGCTTCCATTATTAAGATAAACTCGCCGTATAACGAGCTAGAGAGTAGATGGTTTGATATGTACGTTCACGTATGATGCAGGAATGACAGTAATAGAACCTGAAATACTCGGAAATAGAAACAATTTCCGTGTGCTTTACGAAGGCTTTATACGTCCAAGATGTCCAACAACAGTTCAGAAATAACCAATTCAAGTTCTAAGTCAGACGTAGCTCTTAAAGTCTCTTTTTGTTGCATTGCTACTTTGGCAGTTACAAGCAATGGTCTCCTGATGATGGTCTTATATCGGAATAAGTCGACGCTTAAAGCGCCCTATAACATCATCATACTAAATCTGGGGATAATCGATTTTCTAACAGGTATGTGTGAGCGGATATTTTGTCATCGCTCCGAGCTCAGTTTGAGAGAGCTTCGTGTTAATTACTAACGGCAAACCTTGTAACCCATTAACAAACATGTTTTATTGTGCAAAACGTATGTTTCATTTCTACATATTAAATACCAACCCATAAAACCTATACCGTAACATCCCAGTTATATGTTTCCCACTGTAAGCTCCCCTGGTTATATATTGGCCCATCTGTCTGCTATAACAAAAACAATATTCCGGTTATATAAAGCCCTGGCAGATATAAGCCATCCAGGATATAAGACCTCCCAGATATAAGCCCCCTCCCTGATGGGCGGCGCTAGGGAGGATCGGGGGGTGCATATGAACCCCCTTTTTCAATCCAAATTTCCTTCATTAATTCAGCAACATCACAACACCACGAAGTCTGCTCAAATCGCTGGAAAACGCACCTGAAAGAGCTGCAGTTTCCAAATTTGCCGGGGAAGCATACCCTAGGACCACCTATGCTGGGCCCTACCGGCCTCATAAGTCACTCTTCTGTTTTTGAACCCCTTAAACAAATCCTGGCGTATAGCCCCTGCCTCCGTCTCTCACAAACGTCCTCATATAATTCTGTTGTTATAGTCCAGAAATGAAAAAGTCGAAAGACATTTTGTCAGTAAGTTCGTTTCGCTAGAATCACCCACACCACAATCATTTCTTTGTCTCTGATTTGTGAACAAAACAGAATAAGCGCGATTTTACGCCTGATAATATAAACTAACCTTAATATCATCATTTTACTGAATTTATTTGTTGAAGAAAACGTGCTTTTTAGCTCTTCTTGTTTCTTCACTCTTCAGACATTTTATTCTCGTGATCTGATCCTTTTTGTTTGTTAACGACCTGAGTTGTGAACTTTACTTGTTTTGATACCGTAAAATCAGTTAGTAAGCCCTGGTAAAGTCTGCTCCAATCAAGGATTGAAGAAGCCAATATGACTTTATCAGAGCCGGCGCTTAACTCCGGTTTCTGTAGCATGAAGTGACTGAGAGTATTACTACTCCACCACATCTCCCACCACGTTCGGCATTACTGAACATATAATAAATAAAATATATACTTTGGATTACCTGAAGAAAAGATTTTGAAAATGTTTCTGTATTGTTTTAATTGTTTTGGTCATGTCCATAACATTGTATGCTCCATCTCCAGTTGTTCCAAGTGCTTGTTTGGCATCTTTGAGGGCCTCACTTAGTTCAGATACTGGTGATAAAGTAAACTGGCAAACCTGCAAGGAAATTCACAAACAAATAACAAATCCTATCCTTAACATTGATTACATAAATATAAATACCATATGAGGCTGAATATTTCCCTTAATTGTCCCACAACTTTTTAATACCATACATGTACTGTGCAGCCGTTTTATATTGCTTAATTGTCAGTTAGTAATAATATTATTGTTTATAAGGGAAACTGCTGTTTTATACCTGATGCAAAGATGTTCTCGGTGAGCACTTGTCTGTATTGGCACCCCATCTCTTTCTCTCCTTACTTCTCTCTGTGGACTGGTTATGAATTCAAAGTAGCATTTACATGCATGGTTATTATTGGAATAATCAGCTGTGAAATTGCTCTAAATATCTATGGCCAGTTCACAACTGATCCAATACCCTTATATTATATGTGGGAAAATGTTAAATATGTTGAAAAGTACACATTCTAAGAATATTAGAATTTGTATGTAGTATTGAATTGAAAATGAGAAATATTGTAACTACAAAAATTAAAGGGAATGAAACACCATACTTTTTGGTTTTCAATAACTGAAGTAAGTTAAGTGAGGGCCAAATCATACTTGTATTTTTCTATTACTGTACCACTCAGGTATTATATATGTTTCCATTTTAGCTTTAGTAAATGAAGTATGAATTGTAGTCATGGTGTTTTTTATCGATGCACCAGCTTCATGCAACAGTGTCAGTGAGACTGGCAACCTTATTTAAAATGTGTACGTGTTTGGTAAAATTATGAATTAATTTATTGCCCTGTCCAGACAGTGTACTTGGTATAACAATATACAATAGAAATAATAATAAAAACATGAATACTAATAATTATTTCATAGTGTTCAGTGTATAAACAAATATATGGATAATAAAATGTATAACTATTTTATAAACCGTTTTAGAACTGCTATTAAATTAATTAGCAATTTTGACATTTTTCTGATTTTGGAAAAATATTGAAACATGTAGTATCCAGGAGAGAGTAGCATCGTATTTAATAAGTGCCAAAAAGTGGACTTACCTTCAATTATATAGAGCTCTATGTTTGAATAAGTTGTTACATGCTAAATTCACATACAAAAAGTGTATTTACGTTCAGTAACATATTTATAACGAATGAAGCCTGTATTTTGTTTTCACTCCAAGATACACAACTCGTGTAGCTCACCTGTTTCTCACATGCTCTTTTACGAGGTGGTACGTACAATGGATGATTCTTAAACTCCTCGTCAGAAATTGGTTTGCAGGCGTTACACCAGCGAGTTCCCGGCCTATATCCAGCCATGGAGGCCCCCACACTATCAAATAAATTGTAAAACCTCTTTGGAATTGGAGTGGGATGTAAACGTATCGAGTGTTTTTCTCTGACTCTGGGACACGAACATGTTTGGCTCTTGCGAGGAATTTCGTCGAAGTGGTATCGACAAACAGCAGAGTTAACATGCAACTGGGAGTTTCTGGCCATGTCTTCCGAGAGATTGGAAATAAGCGAACTTTGGTATTTCTTGGCTTGGCGGAATTGTCACATTTGGCACACTCTTCCAAGTTGTCGTTCGCATTCACAACATTGCCAACCAGCAAGACGACGATACAAACAACAACAATGGCGACAAGAACTCTTCCAACCCTTCCTTCTTCTAGCATACTTTTCGACGTTGTTGCAACTAGGAAAGTGGGTGTTGCAAAAGACTGAACACTTAAAATATAAAAATCTACATCCACTGAGTTTTTTGGGCTTAGGTTTTTTTTTATCTCCTTAGTATTTTCAAATTTCCCGGCCGGAAGCTTAGGTTCTCAATAAACAAAGAAAACGAAGAGCTGCAGAGTGGAAACGCGCGCCGGCACAGGAAGGCGGAAGTGCGTCTGCCATGTCTAGTACGCATGCTCTGTGCGTTCTGCCGACGTGTTTCTTTCTAGTATTGTGGCTGCTTTGAACCAAACATCTTTGAGAATGGGAGTCGGTATATCTGTCACGTCACATTCACTCAGTGGGACTGACAGCTGTGTCTGGAGCTCTACATGAACGTTTGGCAGGTACATTTGATCTGGCTGCATGTGAAGTACCTTCTTTATGTAATAATTCCGTTGTTCTGCCGTCATTTCATCCCACTTGTTGGAGGTGACAGCTTTCTTCTTTAACTCATCAGACAAGCGATATTCCCCCATAGAGTAGATTCCCATTATCATTTCATTTCTTTGATCGTCTACTACCCTTTCCTCTACCAGGTCATGTATTCTGGTCTGGGTGTGGAATGGACATGACTGTTAGGTAGTAAGGACCAACTTTGTAAGTCGTGTCTATTCCAAGCTGCGCCTTAGGATGATTCCCACTGCAAAAGGTCCTGATCCAGTGGAGTTGGGTGTCGGTGGCAGCTAATGATCTGCTTTCCTTTTCTCGTTTTCACACCAACAGACACGTCTTTGATGAAGTTTCCTGTCTTCAGTTTCATCAGTAGAAGAGAGAAGTCAGGTGTTTTGGTGGACCTGTATTTCTACTTCTAATTCGCCCAGGCACTTTCTTGAGGGCATTGTAAACCTGTTGGCGATTTCGCGGTATATCTCTTACAGACGCAACGTTTGTCAGTCTGGAGCCCTGAATATTACGGATAACCTTCTTTGGCGACATGACTTTCCAAGTTTCTTGATGTTTGCAATAATTAACGGTTTGGTGCGAAGATACGGCTCTTTATCCTTCCTTCTGTTGTTGCCATGTGGGAGAAGATTATATTCTTTGAAGTTTTTCCCGACTTTGTATTGAACAATTGCGTAACGCATGTAGCATTCCTCATGTTCAACTTTAGTCACAACGCGACAGGATTCTTTAGTAGTTTTGTGCCAGCTGTACTGACGTCTCACTGTGACCACATCATCTCCAATTGTTTGGTTGTCTCCCCGTTCTAGTTTTACTACATTGTCCACGTGACCATCACCATTCAACTTTACTCTTGCTCTCCCGGAAGGAGATGAATGTGTTCCATAGATTCTAGTTTCGTCTGCTGCTAAATCGTGGTAATCCACTTTTTGTAGATCTATCACAAAGATGGCATTCGTTTTCACACCTCGGGGAACCTTTATGCATATTCTGACCTTTGGTATGTCCTCACTGGTTCCCAAGGGGTCAGTCATTAGGTGTTTTGTTATTTGGGAACCATTTTCGGCATACAAACTCGAATTTCTTTCGAACATGGGAATGAAAGTCACATAGAAGCTCATTCAGCCCTGTCTCTCTACTCATTACGGTGGCCCATAAGTACAAAACACACAACAAATAGAAAACACAACACACACACGCAATACACAACACAAAGATACGAAACACAACACAGAGATCCGGAAACACAACACAAAGATCTGGAAACACAATACACAATAGCAAAACACAACACAAACACGCAGAACACAACACAAAGATGTGAAAACACAACACAGAGATCTGTGGCCCATAAGTACAAAATACAAAACAAATAGAAAACACAACACAAAGATCCGGAAACACAACACAAAGATGAGGAAACACAACACACAATTGCAAAACACAACACAAACACGCAGAACACAACACAAAGATGTGAAAACACAACAACACAACACAAACACGCAGAACACAACTCAAGTAGTGGGAGACTGGGTACTACCATAATTAACTGCTGACCAGCGTTATCGGTGGGCACTGCGTTATTTTTTTTAAATGGCGGAAGATGGCGGAATGGAAGATATTGTTAGATACTATTTCAACAAAAACTACACATATGATGCTATTCTTACTTCTCTAGAAAAGTATCATGGCATAAATATTTCAAGAGGGACTCTTCTTAATCGTCTGAATGAGTATGGCTTGCGTCACTGTGGCTGCAAAGTAAACGAAGATCAAGTTCATACTACAGGAACTCGATGGTCCTGGTCGTCTACTTGGCTACAGAGCAATATGGAGAAAGTTACAGTCCAAGTATGGACTACGCGTGCCAAGATCAACTGTGCAGGTTCTTCTATGCATCCTGGATCCAGAGGGATCGAACCAAAGAAGAGCACATCGCCTCAGAAAAAGAAATTACCTAAACCCTGGGCCAAATAGACCCTTTCAAGGTTAATGCTGCCATTTTGCCAGGGGTGCAAAACTACTGGGGCGAGCATGCGGTCAAGCATAAAATGCAAATGGCGACACGGCTAAATAATCTGTTATGCCAAAACACGCTCATTGTGCGGTAGGATTTTGTGATAATGACAAAAGATATCCTGATCTTGCCTATGTTAGATCCCATGTGGAGAATTTCACATATCACAAGTGGCCAGTCGATCCTAAACTTGCCGAAATATGGCAAAAGCAAGTAGCGAAGACACGAGGTGATGTATTCAATCCTTCCCCTGGCACTAGTGGGACTTTTGTCTGTTCAAATCATTTTCCATTGGGAAGAAGAACTCCTGAAAACCCTAAAACGGATTATACGTCGGTTTTTATGACTGTTTCCGATAATCTAAAAAAAAAGTGGCCTAAGAAAAGGAAAGCGAACAAGTTGCAAAAACTGAGCTACTTAAGGATTTTGAAGTCAAAAATCTATCAAGTCTTCTTGCTATCGTATAATCATGATTAAACCACGAAAACATACGCTTTCTGGGGTTTAACCTTCTCCAAATACTGGTTAAATTAATCTCTTTCCTTAATTGTTTTAGCTCTTCTTTTCCTTCGTAACCGGCCACCGTCGACATAGAACCACCTTGTTTATCAATTTCTTCACAAACACAATTGACACATTTTTAAAACCACACATTGTTCTGTTTACTATTTTGTAAGCACATACTACAAAGCAAAATGCTATTTATGAAATACAACCAGGCATCACCTTCAAATACTAATAATGACGTAACAAATCAACATCATACTTAAGGTTTACGAAAAAGCAAGTTGTGCCAGCTGGCTTGGTAACATGCAATGGAAGGGTACCATCATTTTAATGTTTTTTTTATATATATATATTTTTTATTTTGTGTCCCCAATTAGCAGAAATGCTAAATTTTACCATACACGTTAATAAAGTTTATTATTATTATTATTATTATTATTATTATTATTATTATTATTATTATTATGGAAATTCCTTCTGTGTACAGATTCTAACATCAGCTGCATATGGTTTCCTTATCTGGTACGAATGAAAATGTTCACTGAACTCAACTGTATTTAATTTTGAAACAAGAAAATAAAGCCTATTTAAGTCTCCATTGACAATTGTAATGTTTTCTATCACTGAAAACTCTGGCAGAAGATGAAAAAATCCAGAATGAATCACTGCTCCTGTCTTGTATTTGGTACCAGATATGGTAACCCAAGAAGGTCAAAATTGGAGGCAAAGAAACAAAATTAGTGATTAAAAAATTTAAATAGTAAAATTTAGAATAACTAATATTTTTTTTATTGATAATGGTTTGAAACAAGGGACCCCACAGAACCTAATTGCACAAAAGTCAACAAGGATAACATCCAATAATTCAACCTCGTTCCCAGGGTAATTACACTTTCCGTTTCCCCTCGTGTAAGTACCCTGGTTGTGGCTAGTCACGTGTCTATCATCTGACAAGCGTTACATAGGGAGGGTGGGTGATTTGTTGAGTTTTGTTGTTTGCAAATGTTTTTCTCCACTGTTTTCCACGACAGTTCACAGCTGGAAAGGCTCAGTGGATCAACTGCTTTTGTAACCAGAAAATCTGTAGATTTCAAATATGTAAAAATCCAATAAAATTATCGGATCCTTATATTAAGAGTAGCTAGGTAAACAAGTTAATTGATATAAAAAAACTGGTCGATTGACTTACTCATGTACTATAGATGAAGGTTCTGTCTCTGGATCTTTCATCTGCAGAAATCTGTAATAGTCTAAGTGTTTACAATGTGATAATGAGAATTACAGTGATGTGCAGAGATATATAGAGAATTCAGTATGTAGAATTGTATTGTATGTTCTACAATAGATTACTTTCAGAAATAATTACAAGTTATATGTAAGTACACAATAGTTAGGGACAGTTAGTTACGAGACAGCCAAATATTTAAAGACGACCATTTGTTTAAGAAGGATTTATTCTTATCGTATTTGATACAGGAGTAGCTTTCCGCTAAGAAACGTGAGATAAGAACTTTTTTGAAATGTGCTAAAGCTGGAAGTTTGGAGTTGATTTTGCATCTGAAGATGAAGGATTTGGCAGTGAGTAAAATAAAGTTTTCCAATAAAGGTGGGTCAACAGTCCTCCACCCTATTACAATTGTTCTGTGGTCGATACCAAACTCATTTTTGGAGAACTGCTGATACCACTCCAGAAGGTCACACCAGAACGTTCTCACATGGACACAGGACAGAAACAAATGTTGTATTGTTTCAGCCTCTTCTCTACAAAAGGAACAGGAGTCGTCCTCTGATATCTTTATCTTTTTAAGTCTAGCATTAGAGTTCAAATAATTATTTAAAATTCTATACTGAAGCTCTCGAGTTCTGTGATCACATAGTCTCTTCGCTGTTATCAGAAGGTATTGTTTCTTTTATTATTTTAATTCGTTCGTTAATATATTGTTCCCGTCTCTTTCTACAGCTGTTTTTATTTTTGCTGAATGAGATGGTTTCTTTTCGGATTTTGTATTTAATAAAATCCCATAGTACTCTTTTGTCAGCAATTTCTTCATTTTCGTTCACCCAGATTGGGATACTTGTTTTTATCAATTCTTGATAGTTCTTGTCAGCGGTAAGAGATGAGTTGTATTTCCAGTAGCCAATTCTTTGGCTCTCGAATTTTGGAATCTCTAGGTCGAGCATTACTGTAGAGTGGTCAATAAAGGGGGCACATTTTACATTGGCCTGTTCTGTAAATTTGTGGAGATAATCTGATATAATCCAGTAGTCCAGTCGACAGTGTATTGGTGGCTTGTTTTGGTTCCAGGTGTACTTGCGGTTATCTGGATTTTTAATACGCCAGATGTTGTGTAAATCGAACGTGTTCATCAGAAGGTGATAGGAAGCGATTCTAAGTCGGGGATGCCTAACATTTGGAATTGTTTTGGTTGTGGGGGAGGGAGTGGGATAGAAGAACCAAACTGATAGCGCCTACACGCTCAAAGTTAGGGACCCGGGCCCTCCCTCTTCCTACGGCCCTGTAGTCCGTGCTTTCTTTGCTTTCTTCGTGGCTGTGTTGCCAGTCTTCTTTCATTTAATTGTCATCTGTAAGAAAAACAAATCGAACAAAATCAATTTCTTTATTCCCCTTATTTAAAGTAAAAGGGCACTTTCTTTAATACAGTTGTTTTTGTAAAATATGAATTTACAATTAAAACGTCTTTTAATCCCCGGGATTACTGGCTATAAGGCAGCTAGGCGTCTGTTTTGTTTTTGTTTTGTTTTTTGTCTTTTATTAGAGCAGAGGGTGTGCCTAGCCATCGAATCCAACAACCCACAACCACCACCAAATAGTAAGTAATTCCTTTCATTCACAGACAGAAACAAATATGATCAGTACTATCTATTACTGAGATAGGAACCAGGGGGTTATCATCATGGGGAGGGTGT
>JAOBYG010199749.1:0-10163 GCA_025403545.1 Epizoanthus stellaris
CCCCTTTCAACCCTGTCCAGCCCCGTTGAACACTGTCCAGGTCCACCCCCGTTCAACCCTGTCCAGCCGCGTTCAACCCCGTTCAACCCTGTCCACCCCCGTTCAACCCTGTCCAGCCCCGTTCAACGCTGTCCACCCCCGTTCAACCCTGTCCAGCCCCGTTCAACCCTGTCCACCCCTAAATGTTAACAGGCGTAGCCGTAATAGGGGAAACTCGGCAGTCTTGTAAATAAATACTGACCAAACATTCAAGGAAGCAACAAACGTAGACCGTAAAATACCGCTTATAACCCCCCCCCCTGCTTCCAAGCTCCCCCCGGTTTTTAGGTCACCATTTTGGCAACATTCGGGGATGTGATGCCCTCCCCCAAGCACTTCGTCCTTGTTTTTATTGTTTTGGGATGGTTCGCGAGCATTTCGTGCTCAGCAGGTTTCTTTATCGACTATTCTCTGTAAATTGGAATTGTTGTAATTCCGCAAAACCTCTTATGAACTTGTATAAGCCCAGGGGTGTATGCGGGATTTTATGGTATATAAAATGATGTACCGGTAAACTCTGTAAAATTAAGAAGTATTCTTCCTTGTTGCAAATTAGTGTACATCTTTATAGTTGGTGATACCAATAAAATGATAATAACAGTTGTTGGTATGATTGGTTTTATTATGTTCAATGATCATGATTAAAGACGAAGATAGCCAAGTTGACGGTGATTCGGTAAAGTTCAGGGTGTCAGAATCATATGTGGTCGGGTCGAGACTCCAAGCTGAGGGACCCGGTTCCTCAAGAGCCGATTAGCGCAAATCCAGGATTAAAATTTAACCCACCACTGGATTCTGTTTCCAAAAGACCGATTTAGTCTGTAAATCATGGATTAGTCAACTGGGTGAGTGATCTATGTTTGAACAACACTTCTTAATACACGGACTAATAAATCAGAGGTTCAGAAACCTTACCTAAAAATAGGCCAAATCCTGGGTTAGTGTTAATTGGCTTTTGATGAACCGGGCCATGAAGGGTAAAATAGCGAAACCTTTTTTCCCCTAGAGTTTCATTATATATATATGAACATTCCAGATATTGTAAGGATTTAACTTTCGATTTGGCGAGACCCATTTTACTGAAGATCGCTGGGAAATTAATTTTAAAGTTGCATTTCGGTTTGGGATCAATGACTTCAAAATACTCATGGAAACTCCCGGAAAATGCCTAGAAAAAAACTCCTGGAAAGTCCTGGCATTTTGAAACTTGTCAAGTGTATGAACCTTGTCTATGGGACACAGAAATTTATGGAAGACAACAATGGGTACCAACAAAACAAATGGGAAACAGAAATAGGAGTCAACAACCATGGGAGCCAAAATAAATGGGAGTCGACGGTAGGAGAGAAATAACAGTCAACAACGGAAGCCAATAATCAGCGCCAACAATGCGAATGGAAGTAGACAATGGAATTAAACAATGGGAGTCAACAATAGAATACAACAATGGCAGCTAACAATGGAAGGCAACAACAAACTGTATTGCCGGCAGCAGGCGGAGAAAATAGCTTGTGCAGGACGTGTATGGGGACATACGACTTGTGGGACACATCACAACAGACTATATAGGTTTGGATAACTTTATTATCTAAATAACTATACTTTTAATTAAAACCCATGTTTTCCAGCACCCGCGAGTGAATGCGGGATTCCAAGCTAACATTTATTTACTGCAATACGAGTTCACAGACAATCAAAAATCTCTTGATGCAGAAAGTGGCAAAACAGTAATTTACATGCCACAATAAATTTCAGTAATTCTCGGCAACACACACTCGTCCCTTTCTTGGTAAAATATGCTGCCTACAAAAATATCTACACCAAAACTTGGTCAATATTCGAGAAACAAGAACAACATGAAATACGCAGGCGCAAGAGACACAACGTTCCTGCACTTGTCTGTTCACAATACTGCCAGGATTTGTACACTTTCCAGGTTTCAAAAGTCCATGACTTTCCAGGAGTTTTCTTGGTATTTTCCAGGGGTTTCCAGGAGTATCATGACGTCAAAAAGTACGTATACGAAATTAATTTCCCAGCGATTTTCTTTTTGAAAGAAGATAAGAAAAAGATTTTCACGCAGTCTAGGTTTACTTGATTTTCCAGGAGTTTACAGGAGTCAGGATAAAATTCCAGGATTTTCAAGGACTTTCAAGGAAAAATAAAAATTCCAGGATTTTCCAGGACCTTCCAGAAACGTACAAATCCTGTACTGCTTCTGCTTGTTTTCCCACAAGTTCACAGTGCGTAATTAACATTAACTAAAGCTGCCATTTTGAAAATAGTCTAATAACTGCTTGCCATACAGCGGTAATTATTGCAATTCAATTTTATTATATCAATAATTTTAATATTATGTCATATTAGTCTTATTACGCTTGACCTGGTACGCAAGGGTACTGGACGACAGTTCAAAATCAAATGGCGACTGTGGATGAAAAAACTAATACGATATGATATGATATGGACAAAAAGGCGATTAAATTCGAGAAATACGACTTCCTGTCCACACCACAACTGACACAAAAGATTTGGATAATTTTATTGACTCTAAGCGCGCTTTTCATGTGTCGGGTCTGGCTGGCCCAAGAGAACTGGTTCTGGCTATTGTAATAATGGAAAGGTCAAGGTGCGAGCGAGCATTTTTTCCTGCCAAAAGTTAGCAAATTCCCGCGCCCTGGCCGAACAGATCGGGAGAACCGAGCCGGCCAGACCCGACAAATGGAAAGTGCCCTTAGTATTAAACAGCCAAAGTTTCCCAGTACCTGTGGCTGTGGTTGACCAATATATGAGGCCAATGCCGCCAACTCACATGGAAGCAGAATCCAAAATCAAAGATTATTATATCGGTTGTTTTAAGTATGCAAACGAACAGTTACAGCCAAGAAATGAAATGAAATGAACGCCTCGAAAACATTCTAAGCTTCCAATGGGCATCTCGAGGTTAAATGGCAAAAACGTACCATATCTACATCATTGTGAATACCATGTAGTAGGCATCAACTAAACTATGGCGGCCATCTTGGATAAGTAATATTATGGGATGTGCATGGTATCAAATCTACATCACATGGTGTTCATATACAGCTGTTTGCAAAAACTTTGCATCACCAAATATATAAATATATACATATATCGAACATGATAACGAACACGTGCAAACCTTAAACTCGATCAGTCCTTATAAATTGTTATGTACATGAATATTTCTAGTGAGTACATGCTTTAGACGTTTATTTCTGTGAGATTTGGCACTGTGCTTCTTCATTGATATGCTTATTTCGGTTTTGATATATGTATATACTTATATATTTGGTGATGCAAAATTTTCGCAAAGAGCTGTATCAGAAAACGTTCTCCCGTCTGTCAATTTCAATAGCTCCGGAATGTGAGCTGATGAAAAAATACGATTTGACGCCAGGTTTTGTTAAATTTAACTGTTTTTAATTTCGTTTTTAATTAATTAATTTTTTATTTGATAAATGTATTCACATTACAGTGCTTGTTTACAGAGTTTACATATGTAATCTGATGAACACACTTAACATTGATATGAAACGGAAACAAAAAAGAAAAGAGAAAAGAAAAAAAAAAGCTAAAAAGGGAAATATTTTTCCTCGTATTACATAAAGTGACTTAGTGAATTTTAATCACCGTAGCCTTTTTCAGATTTTGTAGAGAAATGACCATTTTTTATTGAAGGTGGTAAATTCCCTGTTTTGGGTATTAATTTGCTGTTCAATGTTAAATTTATGGCCAGGTACTTCTGGCCGATTTGCCCCTTGGCATACCATGATGTCACTTATCTAAGATAGCCAGAAGTTTATGCCAAAATTATATGAAACACCAGCAAGAATCCCTGTTCTTTGATGAGCAATTGTTAAGCTTTTTACATATGGACCTGAACATGGCCATTCTGATGAACAGAAGAAAAGAATAAACAACAGTTAGATGTTGAGACTATACAAACGAAAATCAGATAACTGAAAGTAAGCAGAGCACGTAACAGACTCTTCAAGGGAGACATCACAGGTCCATATAGTTAAAGGCGATGTGTCAGCTCAAATAGCGACCCCACGCAGTGTCCTGAAGACTGTCTAAACATATCGCCCAATCGGTGAGCTTCAAGTTAATTGTAACGTCTGGGATTGGTTGAATTCGCGTGAGGTGATGAAACCACACCAGAACGGAGGTTATAAATAGACTTCGAGCCGTTATAAGCTGGTGCATTGCCTTTCAGTTTTTGCTCTAATGGTAAAGGCCCGTGCAAACGGATTCAACATCGTCCAACATGTTGCATAAAGCGAAAAAAGGTTCTGGGATCGATAATTATTTACTGAAAATTAACGTGCCATCTTGTTGTAAATGGCATAGTGAACACGACCAAATCTCCATTGATACGAATGATTCATCAAACATGCGACAAAAGAAATGTTGGACGATGTTGGATGAGGAGTTTGAACCAAATCTGACCTGATCCGACATCGTCCAACATCATCCAACATCGTCCAACAAAGTATTCAAACGGATCCAAAATGTTGTGTCCAACAATGTTGGATGATTGTTGTATTAACATGTTGGATCCGTTGAACGGGCCTTAAAGTACTTGGCTCACGATATCATGAGATCCTCAGGGCTAAATATGGCTAAACATAAGCAAATATGGCTAAATATAAGCAAAATGGGGCTACACATAAGCAAATATGGCTAAATATAAGCAAATGGGGCTAAACATAAGCAAATATGGCTAAACATAAGCAAATATGGCTAAACATAAGCAAATATGGCTAAATATAAGCAAATGGGGCTAAACATAAGCAAATGTGGCTAAACATAAGCAAATGTGGCTAAACATAAGCAAATATGGCTAAACATAAGCAAATGTGGCTAAACATAAGCAAATATGGCTAAACATAAGCAAATGTGGCTAAACATGAGCAAATATGGCTAAACATAAGCAAATGTGGCTAAACATAAGCAAATGTGGCTAAACATAAGCAAAGGTGGCTAAACATAACCAAATGTGGCTAAGCGTAACTAAATATGGCTAAAAATAAGTAAATATGGATAAATATAAGCAAATGTGGTTAAACATAAGCAAATATAATCAAAAAAATTAAAGCAATTATAGCTAAATGGAAGCAAATCTGGCTGAACATAGGCAAATGATTTACTGACTCTCAAACTACATAAAGTGCTGATGGACTAAATTGAATTATCGCTATACAAATATTTACTACTACTACTACTACTATATAATAATAATAATAATAATAATAATGATGATGATGATGATGATGATGATGATGGTAATAATAATAATAATAATACGCTGATTGACACGAAAGTTCATCTTACTTCAATCGTTTCCGTAAACAAATGAATAAACACAAGAAAGTGAGATTGAAGTCTTACAATTAGGGACAAATATCTGTTCAGCTGCTGGCAAGTCCTCGCATGGAAGCGAGGAAATCCACGGGCGTAATTATGTGTGTCGAACCTGGAAGAAAATATCAAAAGTTGATAAATAACAAATTAAATATGCTGTTTCTTTATACTGGTTGAACAGTTAGTTTGACTTTCGCCGAATTCTGCCCCCTACTACATTTTCTTCTATTACAATAAAACGTTTCAAGCTAACACTGATTTGCTTACTTTTACTATATATAACTTATCTGCAGACATTTTAGGTATGTCGGATATGACAGTAGCCCTCGCCATTTCTATGGCAACCAAGTTTTTGAGTGACAGGTGTAGGAGAAATTACACTTTATTTTTGCATGTTAGGAATTTTTGAGTGATTTGAACCAATTTAGATCATTTTCTGATGTCAGCAAAAATTCCAAGATGGCGGCCAGGAATCCAAGATGGCAGATTTATGACATCATATTTGCAATGGATTCCTTACATATTAATTAGGCAACATTTCATTGGTGCTTGAGAATCTATTAACAACATCAAGTGTGATATCTGTGTCCTATATCCGAGAACAGCTGCTAGACACCAGGCTGTTGCATGGACACTTGTCTGAAGACTATTTCACTGATACCAAGATTTCATTGGTGCCGAAGTACTTGGCACTGGCACAAAGTCAGCTGAACCTATTTAACCACGAGTAGCAAAAGAAAATACTAGCAATAATAGCATGAAAGTTTCTCCCTTCTTCACTTACTGACACTCTTACAAAATAATACAAAACAAGCATTGATGAGGACATTCTACTGGATGCAACAACAACCTACCGATTAACACTTCCCATGTCTTGTTATGTTGTGTGACCTGACAACAATAAAAATAAGATTGCTATATATTTATAGTTTGTTGCCTCAATGGATATACTTCTTTCCAAAATCCATCACAATAAACTATAACCAGCCAACCTCACAAGCAACTCTGATATGCAATTGTGGGGCGACGGTTATAGCAAATGATGATGAATGATGGTAAATTATACTAAATAATCGAAAAAACACAAATGGGGGAACAAGAAGAAAAATATACCCGTGTTTTCAATGTTACAGTTTAGCCTCCTCTGCCGGCAACTTTGTAATGGCAACAGCAAGTGAAAATAAGGACTAGAGATGGCTTATAAAGGTGTGTAATCGCAAACTAGGCCAGTGACAAAGACACGAGTATCCGTTGCCTCCACTGCATATTACAGCTGCCTTCAACCCTCAACATTTGAAACACACTGTAGCATGAACACCAGCAAATAAAACTCTTTGTAGTAATATAAATCGCAAGGAAAGCATCAACACGACTGCACAGCAAGTACATAAAGGGTTCAGGAGATGCAATACTCAAAATGAAATGTTATATATCTGATTAAAACCCTCAAAGGCAATTGCCGTGACTGCTACGGAATATGGACAAGTGGAACCGATAATGCCTAAATAGTAGTTTGAATACACTTATCGTGTTGAGAGTCATCATCCGAGTTGCTCTAATTTACTGTACAGAATTTTTCTCTATTTTGAGACATTTATAGGGTATAATAACAATACCATACGCATTTTCAATCTCGCCGTTTCAACAACGTATTTTAAAATATGTACTCACCTCATAGGCAGCCCGGGTTTCCGAGAAGGAGACACCACCCACAATAAACACAATTAAACGTGGACCCACTCTGGCATCGGAAACAGTAAAATCCTACAAAAAGTTGACATATATGAACGAGGTAAAGTCAACAACATAGACATTCAACTCTACAGTGAACAACATAGACATCCATCTGTACAGTGAACAACAGACATCCATCTCCGCAACAGTGAACAACATAGACATCCATCTCTAAGGTGCATGAACAACATAGACATCCATCTCTACAATGAACAACATAGTCATTCATCTCTACAATGAACAACATAGACATCCATCTCTACGGTGAACAACATAGACATCCATCTCTACGGTGAACAACATAGTCATCCATCTCTACGGTGAACAACATAGTCATCCATCTCTACAGTGAACAACACAGACATCCATCTCTACAGTGCACTCACTGATACATGTTTCAGATTATTATGATTTAAAGCCTGTAATTCTAATGTCCATTAATGGGCAATGATAACCTCAACAACCAGATACATGTAAATCTTTTCTCCGTCTAGAAAAAATTGTTCCATGGAATTATGACCCCTTGAGAAAAGCACTAACATAAAACGGGAATTTGATTTTCCTTACCACCCAGATCTTTCTCTTATTTCAGTTCCCCGATTTCAAAAACAGAATACTCCACCAATTCCATATGTATATAGCTACAGGTACCGAAAAGTTTCATAGCCTTTCCTTCTCTTACATACACCACCAAATCCAATTATAAAATAAACTAGATATAACACGTGCTCTGATTGGATGAAAGCCGTTTACCATAACTCGATGGAAAACAGAGAAATTCGTTGTCCGTGTAATGGCTGCGTTTATTTTATAAAGGAAATAGAAAACATTTCCTGTGTTTTCCATTGAGTTATGGTAGCACTTGTGCAAGTTTGGGAGAAAGCGTAATAGCTGTGGAAACACTCACCTTCGGCTCGTGCTACCACAGCTATTTCTTGTTCGCCCAACCTTGCAGTCGTGTTACCACAATTTGATGGAAAACACGGAAACGTTTTCTATTTCTTAATTGGAAAACTATAACACTGCGCAGCTGGGTACAGTACACGGATTTACCTTGTCCTTCTTGTGCCAGTGACCATACGCACGTGCACTGCAAAACACAAAAGTTATGTAAGGAACCTGATGCAAGTACTGTGTGAGTATACAAGAGCGTGATGCAAAATGTAACTTTCTCCGTTGTTACAAAATGAAAACACTGGAAAGAAGAAAACAAGAAAAACATAAATATTTGTGTAGAAAAGATGAAACACATTGACAGGAAAGGGATTTCACGGGGCAGACCTTTTTATGTTAACATGCTAGATGTATATATTGTCATGAAAAGTCATCAGTCATTGTGTCGGAAAAGCAGCTCTAGATTTGTCTTGAATAGTTAACATTGTTGCAAGCTTACCTGACAGCTTGACCAGTATCTACGCAAAGAAAATACAATAATAAATTAATAGTATGTAATGGTAATGGTAATGGTAATGGTAATGGTAATGGTAATGGTAATGGTAATGGTAATGGTAATGGTAATGCATTTATATTGTGCACTTTCCATGTGAATGTTCAAATGCGCATTACAATACTAGGATCCAGTAACATATATCAGTAGAGATAAGGTGAGAGACAACAACACCGGCATTAGCCTACTCTTATCGACAAGTGCTTCGGTTCTTTTAAGTGCCCCGATAGAACGTCGAGAGACTAGACCGATGGCTTAACATCCCTGTCCACGGACGGTGTGGCGAAAGAAGGTCGCACAAATACAACCCTCAGGAAGGCCGGGGATTGAACCCGGGACCTTCTGGTTGGGAGTCAGAGATCTTACGGACTGAGCCAATCACGCTCACAAATGATAAATTGAAAAACAGTTTATGTACGCATTCTAGATAGAGTAGTATCAATGCGTTTAATTTACAATAGTGCTGATATAATTAATATGAAGTTATATACTACCCTGGGTGCCAGGAGATTTTGCACTCAAGAGTTGTGTCAGCGAGGCTGAAGGCCAAGCAACGAGTACCTGATGCACGAGCAAACGTGAGGCCGCAGGCCGATCACGAGAAAGAACCTTTGGAACACTTTGCTATGATTTACCTTTCCAACTGAATGAATGCAGTCCGAGTCATAGGTAAAAACATACACAAGCTGCATTCTTTTTACCATGGGGTAAAAGAGAGTCACGTTCAAAGAGTTTCGTGTTACATTTCAAACAATTGGTGCATTTTCGAAACACATCTAATCTTTTTCAAAACAGTGAGCCACTCCAGGTCTGCAGAAACAATGCTGTAGGCAGTGCGTTTCCGATTTCCTCTGTGCCAAATGAAGCTCTTTTATTGCAGACATCCAAGAAGGCATACAACATTCGGGCTATATAGTCAAACATGAGAAGACAAGCCAGACAAACGTTATGAAACAGTTTGAAAACCGATTTCCAAACCAACGGGGTAATGCAAACACATCATTCTTCAAGATGAATTCCAGTATCGAACTAAATTGTGGTTTTAGGTTGTTGCCTTACAGAATCTTTCTCTGCCATGGTGTTTACAATTATTTATACAATAACTAAATAGATTTGAACTCACGGCCTATGACTCCTCCTGATGTTAACCTCTGTGATGCAAATGGGAACAGATTTTCATTGAGCTTGCCATCCACTGCGTCCTGAAACAGATCAATGTAGGAAGTACTCTGACCATTATGTGACAAATGTATTTGATTTCTACCCAGCCTGCTATACATTATAAAATTGGTGTTATGGTAAATTATACGAAATTTAAAATTACCATAAATTATCCCGGTTATATTTCTCTGTAAGGCACATACAAAGAAATTGTAACTGGTAATTTAAGTTGTATCCCGCTGTGGCTTTTTACCCAGATGTTATAGAGCCATATGCTCTCACTGTTAACAAAATTACTGGCCTTTGGCAACTGCCAAAATATCACATCTGGTGCTCTCTTTGACCTATATATAAATTTCAACTTTTTTTTAAGTTGGGGGGGGGGGAGGGGGGG